>JAPEVF010000290.1:0-54610 GCA_029747585.1 Pleurotus djamor | reverse complement strand
GATACATTCCTCTCGGGGACTGTGCTGCAGTCAACTATCGACGGTATCGTCGAGATGGGATTTCCCCGCGAGCAGGTCGCCCGTGCCATGCGAGCCAGTTTCAACAACCCAGATCGTGCTGTCGAATANTTTGATGACTGTGAGCTCTCGAATTTGGTTGTTTTTTTAAANTTTAAACTGACTGAGACGCCATCCACCAGGGCATCCCTGCTCATTTAGATGCTGAACACGCCGCTCCCTCTGCCGCTCCTGCTGCATCAAGTGCAACCCCGCAATCGGCCGCGCCAGCTGCACCGCAACCTGCCACGCAAGCTCCTTCCCAACCGGCCAATCTATTCCAGGTGAAAGTTTCGACGCTTTGGTCCTATGCAGTTGATCTAATCCCACACTGTTTAGCTTGCTCAACAGCAACAGCAACAACAGCAGAGCCAGATAAGAGGCCCTGCTGCTGGTGGAGCTGCGGCCCCCGACCTTGACGCCTTACGCCAGAGCCCCGCCATACAACAAATGCGTCAGTTGATGGCCCAGAATCCCGCTCTCCTGCAACCGATGATCCAACGTCTGGCCCAACAGAATCCTGAATTAGCAAATGCTATAGCCACCCATCCCGAAATTCTGATGCAGCTGCTAGGCGGTGAAGGGGGGCTTGATTTTAACGAATTCGCAGGCGGTGATGATCTCCCACCAAATCTTCCCCCTGGCACCCAGGTTGTCAGTGTGACCCCCGAGGAAGGTGCCGCTATTGCAAGGGTTCGTATCTATTACTGCTTACATCTGTTCAATCTGACCTCTCGTCCCTTACTCACAGTTAGAAGCCCTGGGTTTCTCTCGTCCGCAAGTGATCGAAGCTTACTTTGCATGTGACAAAAATGAGGAATTGGCCGCCAACTACCTATTTGAGGGCGGATTCGATGATGACGATTAGTAAATCAATTAGTTCTATAGTTGTATACAGGTTGTATAAAGTAGCACAGTGTGAGCACAGCATAATCCCAACTTGGTCTTGGTTACAGCTTTGGCTGCGTGATTTGATGGATGGGTGACTGGTGACCGTGGACACTTGGACTTGAGACACACTATTATGCAGAAGGCGAATCAACCGTGTCGACATCAGCATCAACAGTGTGTCAGCGCTACACACCTCTTTCTCTACTCTACTCCCATTCCCATTCCCGCTTCACGACTATGTACCACCAGAGACGACGGCCACCGAGGAGTACCACAACCGCTATTGTTTTGCTCGCGACCTTCGTGAACTTGTCTCACCAGCAGGGCATGGGCGCAGTAACCGATTACGCCCCCCAAGTGAATGTCCAATGCCCTGATGTATCGGTGAATCCGCTGCTTCGCCAATTCACGCCCCAAAACCAGAGTTTGCACCCACGCGAGATAGAGTATATCCAAGGTCGTCAGACAGTCGTGGATAGCGCCTGGCTCAGTTGGCTGGATGGTTCTGCTGTCAGTTATAATGTCTCTGCATTCGCGGGGAATTTCCCGAAGGTTGGGCTTGCCATTCCTGGAGGTGGTTTGCGCGCCGCGCAATACGGTGCCGCGTGCCTCAACGCACTGGATGCACGAAACGACAAGGCGAAAAGCGCTGGCACTGGCGGCCTATTACAAGTGGCCTCGTACTTGTCGGGTCTCTCTGGTGTGTGGCTCAATCGTTCAATGTTCTATAAACGTCCAATACTTAACATTGTCGTTCCGTTCGTTCAGGCGGGTCCTGGGTGACGACCTCTTTGATGTTCAACAATTGGCCCAAGATCGACGAACTTGTTTTTGGAAATGGCAAGGATCTTGATGGTTGGCTGTTGGACCTCTCTTTGGCTACTCCGGGTGGGATCAATATACTGGGTGACTCAAACCAGGAATACTATGGCAGCGTTCTTTGGAGTGTGATGGCTAAGGCTCAGACAGGAATGTAAGCATCTAGTCCACTGCTTTACCCTTGTCTTCTCTGATAGCATCGCCTTCCTCCCAGTGATACTAGCATAACTGATCCTTGGTCCCGAATGATATCTTTCCATTTCCTCAACCAAACGTCACGGAAGAACTTCTTCACTAATGATTCTGCTCATGGTGCTGGGCAACTATTTTCGCGCATACCGGAGATCTCTGCTTACCAGCAGCATTTGACCCCATTCCCCATTCTCGTCGCTGATTCACGACCGTCAGGCTCAAAGTTGACGACGAGCCTTGCCCTCGACCCAGTTGTCTATGAAGTAAGCGGACCCACCCTTCATCCTCACACACCGGATATTGACACGTTACCCTTCTAGATGACTCCTCTCGAGTTTGGTTCTTACGATCCTAATTTGTCTGCCATGATGAATCTGACATACGCTGGAACCCATCTCACAAATGGCCAGCCTCCGAATGGCTCTGCTTGTGTGACTGGCTTCGACCAAGCTGGCTTCCTGATGGGCACGTCGGCTAGTTTATTCAACGTTCGTTTCTTGGTCTCATACATTGTTCCGTGCGCTAATGTCTACACCAGCAATTGTTTGATTTTGCCCGTAACACTATTGCTGGGTTTTCTGATTCGGACGGTGCTGGCCTTCTTCACGTCTTGACCAGGCAACTCCAGGAAGTGCGCACACGAGCGGATGATGTCGCTAATTGGCCTAGCCCCTTCAATGGCCTGAAAGCCGATACGTTCGAGGATTCCAAGGCCACTTGGCTTGAATTGCTCGATGGTTCATCTAATCAAGAGAACATTCCATATGGCCCTTTGTTCGTCAAGTCAAGGCAGTTGGATGTCATTGTGACCATTGAGGGCAGTGCAGACGACCCTCAAGCTTGGCCTAAGTAATTTGTCGTCCATATCTTTGCCAAACGATGGTCTAACGGTATAATAGTGGCACAGGTCCATTGTTCACACAGAAGAGATTAGCTACTCTCCTGAATCCTTCCCACCAACAATTCCCGCCGATTCCGCCTAGTCCTGAAGCCTTCATCAGCACAGGTGTCAACGCTCGCGCGACTTTCTTTGGCTGCGATCCACGCCAGTCACCTCCTGAATGGCCCCTTGTAATATACCTTCCTAATGCCCCGCCTATCAACGGTGACGACCCCGTTACGAAGTAAGTCGTAGAAGCCTATGAATCCACGTTTGTTCGCTAAGGACTATACCCAGCTCTGCAACGTTTACCTTGTCATATACAAAGAAACATCAACGGCTATTCTTTGATCAAGTATTCAACCTCACGACTGGGGGATTCACGCCGAATTCCCAGCTTCCAGACCCCAATTTCGGCGTATGCTTGCAATGTGCTGCCATCGACCGCGCTCGCTTGAAGATATCACCGGTCCCTACCCGGTCCGCTATTTGTTCTCAGTGTTTCCAACAGTATTGTTTCGACCCACAAAGCCCCCCAAGTAAATCCCAGCTACCCGGCCGCAAGCTCGCTTTCGTCGACCCGGACCCACAAGGGCTCACCAAAGTTGGTGGCTTCTTGAGCAGTAACATGTACAAATTGATAGGAGGTCTGGCTGGGTTGGTGGGCTTCTTGTTTGTCTTGATCTTTGGACTGTACGTGCCCCCCATTTTTGCTTCTGTCGTTGATCTCACAGTATCATAGTCTCTGGTGGCGTAAACGGCAAAACAAGAAGGTCCAATACCAACAAGTTAACAACTTCCACGAAGATGATGCACCGTTCAACCGTTATAGCAAACTCAGTAACACGTATGAGTTACCAGAGCATCGAGGCTCTATACATTGACCTTTCACGATGATCTTTCATTTCTTGTTTTGTTCAGCATGTCGATTAGCTCTCGGACCATCATAGACATTTCATCCGCTTTTTGTATCCGTAGTACTACATGTCTCCCAAATATACTACATATCCCTCAAATATACGCGCAATGTACATCACTCCTGTGTGGGTTCATGCATCCTCTACTTCTGTTGAAGGTGGAAGGTGTTCGGCAAGCCTGCGCATTGAGCTCTGGCCTGAATTCATCTTTTGTGGGGCTGGTTGACGAGCCAACCTTGTGACATGTGTCCGAGGCCTGCCTTCTGGTGCCGACACAGATTTGTATAGGGACAATTCCTCCGATAGGTCCTGGTTCATAGAGTAAGCAGCGTCGCGTTCGCGAAGAGCTACTAATAACGACTTGAAGAATTATCGACATTGGGTTTTATACGAACACAAAACGGGACGCACGAACCTGTTTCGTCGTGGCTAATTCAGTACGAACTTTGTCCAGGTACATGACGCGCTGAGCAGGATTTTTGTGGCCCAGAATCTGAGCGTTCAATTTCCTGAGGGATTCACTCTCATCTTCCGCGAGAGCGTTCCTAGCGACGAGATTGTCGAGTTCTTCTGAGAGAGAAAAGTAGGCCTCTCTGTATGGCTCAGCATCGGTGAGCTCGCCTGCTAGTCTGAATAGACGAGGTCAGAGAAAGAAACAAATATCAGGAGAAAGATGGAGCCTCACTGCTCAATTTCAGCCCTCAAGCCTTCTTCGACGCCTCTGGAAAGATTCAACGAAGTCTTGAGTCGCTGATTGATTTCTCGTTCCTTCGCCAAAGCCTCGTGATGGGAGGAAGTCAGAGAACGGATCCGTTGTTCCGATTCCTTGAGCAGCGTCTGAGAGTCATTGAGCTGAATCTTTTCCTGGATCGCAGCTGACATTTGGATCTCAAGTTGGGATTCGGCTTGCTTGTACTTGTCATGCGCTTCGATAACTTGAGCAAGGAGGGCGCTGGACTCTGCCTCGGTATCTGCAAGATGAACATCGTAAACTAGTGTTTGTATATGAAGCTGCGCATCTGTCTGAGCGTGATCCAGAAGCGAATCCGTGTATAGCAATAAAACCAGCTGAAGGAACCTAGATTCCAAAGTTGAAATAGCGTTGTTACAGTCTTGGCTATACTGAAGCTCTTCGACGAGAGGGTAAATTGTTTCTGCCGGTTCCGATATGGCACTTGATGAGGTCCCGATAATCGACTGATAGTGAGATATTAAATCCTGTGCTTCGTCCAGTTGTGTGTTGAGTAGTTGATTTTCCTCCTTGACGCGCTGTGTGAGTTGAGCTAACTCGACCACTTGCGCTTTTGAGTCACCGAGTTTGCGGGAAAGTCGTAGTGTTCGTATCAATTGGGTAGTATGGTCCTGCTTGAGCTGGTCGTAGGAAGACTGTGACACAGTTGACCTGGCAAGCCGACCGTACTCTTCCGTAACTCTTGTCAGCAGATCCCGACACTGCTCCAACTGGGTGAATAGCGTGTGTTCTTGAGCACGGGGTTCTTCGCTTCCGGAGGGTGAATGTGAATTCGAGTCTCGGTCGATGGAGTGACTATTCCGAGAGTTAGGTTTGTTCTCTCGGACGAGCAGCTTCTCTAGTCGGGCAAGTTTGGCGTCCTTTTCCCGGTTCNTTTTTCTGCATGTTGGATAAGTCAATCTGAAGGTGTGAATGCTCGCGTTCCAAGCGAGCTAGCTTCGCCCTCAGAGCTTCGGTTCCTGTTCGTGTGGTCAGGAGCCTCCGAAGACATTAGCTAATCGATTCCCAGTCAACTCACCCGTTAATTTCTGGGACGCAGCATCCAGATTGATTAGCCGCGATACAAGGGTATGGATTTCCATCCTTCGGAGTACGCTGGGACTCTGCTCACCGTTTCGCCTAGCTCATCTTGTTGTCTATTATGTAGCCTAGACTTGAGTTGAGCCTCTGCATGCGCGATTGGGCTTGGGCTTGGTTCGCCTGACGCATCTACGCAAGCGGGACCTGGTGATAATGAAGAGACTGGCAAGCATTTACAAGGCGGTGCACTCACGAGGGGGGCACCCGACTTTCTCGTGGAGTGTACTCCGCTTTCGAGAGTCAAGCTGAGAGCCTAGGATCTGCGATTAGACAGCACATTCGTAGGGGAAAAGCAGGAAGAACGACCTTGAGTGACCTGAGTATTGTTATCGCGAGCTGCAAGCTACAATTCAGTTTGGATGCTGAAGCCGAGTATCCTTGCATAGAGAACTCACAAGAGTGGGCAAACCTGGAGCCTTTCGAAAACATAGTAGTATGTGGCAATCACGATCACAAATTCGTGGCAAGTGGTTCAGAAACAAAGTTGCGACAATGACGTAACGCGCCGTTGATCAAGTGATCGTGTCGTACTACAGGGGCGGGATTATTATATTGTGTATCTACCATCAGCTACCGTCCAAGTCTGCCAACACATCTCATGACTCCATGCCCCCAGTATCGATGAAGCGACGAGCAGCGCCATCTAGACCAGCAGCTGATGAAGGAGATGTTTGCTGCTCCGGTAGCGTCGCCCGAGTGGCCATCTCCACCTCCTTCCGTAGTTTGCCACTCAACGGATATCCCATCTCAGCCATCTCATCCAAGGCAACTTGGAATCGGGTATCTCCCGCGGCCAAGCAGCGACGAACGATGCTTTCGTAGAGGATAATCGGTGGTTTGTATTTCGCCGCTTTCATCTCCTCCAAGTAGAAGAACGCTTCGTCATAAACCTCCTGCGTGAGGCAAAGGAGGACCATGTTCAAATAGGTTTCTCGGTCTGGCTTTATCTTTGCTTGTTTGAGGTCCATAAGAAGGCGTCCACCTAATTCGCGATGGCCAACGGCGAGACACCCCTCCAAAAGGAAGTTGAACGTATGGATGTCAGGTTTGATGTCGTAATCCGTGAAGCTTTTGTAAGTCCCTATCGCGCGTTGGAGGTCGCCAATTCCTGCTGATGCTTGAATGATGATGTTGAGGGCTGCAGCATCAATGGGAGAGGCGTCCTTGTGCATTTCGTCAATGATAGTCCAAGTCCTGTCAATTGCCTCAACATCTTGTGAAATGGTATGCAGAATGGGGAGAGTTGTTTCCGGTACTGGTGGAACTCCACTCTTGCGCATGATATCCAAAAGTGCGAGAGATTCTTTGATCTGCCCTGCCCGGACAAAAGCTTCAACGACGGACGCAAAGTGATGCTCTTGCCATTGGCAACCAATTACTTTGAGAACCCGCAAAACGTCGGTAGCAAGGTCTGGTAGACCATTTCGGGCTGCAGTGTGAAGCACGGAGATGCACAGTCCTTCATCTGGCGCAAGGTTCAATTCTTGGACGATGACTTTCCATGAACGCACGACACCATCCGCCTGCGAGCATTATTGAGTCAAGAGGCCAGAAATTGAAGGTAATATACTCACATATAGCAAATCTGCAGAGCTGATCAGACAATGCATCCAAACTTCGTGGTCCAGACGACGCGCCGATTCGCTCTCAAAGGAATCAAGTAAGTCAAGGGCTAGCCTCGGGTACCCCATTTTGGCAGCTTTGATGACCATCCACTGAGCGGCCCGTAGTTCAGGAAGGATACCTTTACCGCGCATGATGTGAAGGAATTGCAACGCGAACTCGAGACGGTCCGACTGAACGAAGCGTTCAAAGACATGCGAGTAAGCAGCTGCTGATGGTTCTACTTTGAGCTCTTCTTGTGCTTGCCATGCATTCCACAGAAAGTTGGTGTCTCTAGACCTTTGCGCCTGGCGAAGGGCATTAGAGATAGGAACAAGGTGAACACAGAAGATTCTGGCTCACCCGAAGAAGCTGAAGAAAGCATGTCTGGTCAGGTTGTATACGCATCAACTTCATGTCGTCTATGATCGCCCACGCCTCTTGAGCAAGTCCACTTTCAGCCGCAGATCGAAGGAGACAGTTGTAAGTGAGGATGTCCGGTTGTATTCCAGCTGCTTTCATCTGTGCGGCGAGAGCGACACACTCCGGGAATTTGAAGTTCTGATTCGACAACCTATCCAAAGCTGAGTTGAACTGCGCCAAAGCCGTTCGGGAAGTTGTGCGCTGGAACGAGACATCATTTCCGCGAGAAAAGGGAATATTTCGAAGATTATTTGAGGTGTCGCGAGAAGACGCGTTTTGAATGAGCGCCGCGGAGGGATGAGGAGTGGAAAAAAATTGGCGCGCCCGACAGGCTGGAGAAAGTGGGAATGAGCGTTGAGTTTTTTTTTGGAAGATGTGAGCGCACCTGGCAGGCTTTTACATGGTTTGGACGACTGAGCCCGTTGGAGGAGTTGGCGGGATGTCGACGGTAGCATCGGACACTTGGTGGATAAACAAGGAACAACAACCACAACGAGTCACGGACACCGCGTTTAACTTCAAAGTTTGAACCTTCCCACCAACATCATCGACCCTCCCCTTCGCAATCATGGTGAGTTCGCCCGCCATTCACGCCCGCTGGTTACAGTCAACTCATGGCTATCTTAGTTCTATTCAGAGGCGATATTGTCTCGCCGCGGGCCCCTGGCCAAGGTCTGGCTCGCGGCTCACATGGAACGGAAGTTGTCCAAGACGCAGACATTGCAAACAGACATCGAGCAATCAGTTGGTGCGTGGAACGCCCTTCAATTATTATTCAATCCTCATCCCCCCTTCCACACCGCCTACACAGACGCGATAATGGGTCAAGAGGTGGAGGTCATGGCACTCAGACTAAGTGGCCAGCTTCTATTGGGCGTGGTCAGGATATACAGTCGCAAAGCCAAGTATCTGTTGGACGACTGTAATGAAGCGTTGCTCAAGATTAAAATGGTCAGATCCCCTCTTTTGCACGGAAGAGTTCAACTCATTCGATGAACAGGCTTTCCGCCCAGGTGTCGTTGACATGACAGAGGATCAACTCGCCGTTAACAAGAACGCCATTACGCTGCAACCTGGTGACTTGGACTTGGATCTTATACTTCCGGATATCAATTGGTGAGTTTCACTGTCCCGCCGGGCCACATATTCGACCTAACCCCACGATAGGGACATAGACTTTGAAGAACGACCAGTTCAAAATCACCGACAGCATGAAGCGCGTATGGCTGACATTACCCTTAGTGCCGCGGACGACTTCCAACTCAATATTGGCGACTTCGACACTGGTTTTGACCTTGGTCCCGCTGATGGTATAGGCTCACAAGACTTTGGAGAAATCGACCTTGGTTTAGATTGGGGCGATGGGACAGGGGATGCCACTGGACAAGGAGAAGATCGGGAAGACGAAATGAGCGTTGAAGTTGGTCGTGATGCGGTGACTGAACGGGGGTCTATTGCCTCGCACCTCTTGCGACACGATCAAATGGACGTGGACCTTGTCTCCCACCGAAGTTTCAGCAGAGCACCTTCAGAACACCCTTTTGGTGCCGAGGCTGCTGTGGACTATGACTTGCCAGATTTCGGTGGTGTGGATTTGGGAGACATGGGTATTGGATTCGACGACCGGGAAAAAACACCTGGGCAAACCCGATCTTCGCGAGCTTGTATGTACAGCCGGTTTGACGTTTCACAACTTTCTTTGCTAATTAGCTCCTCACACAGCGTCGCCCCTTACCGACATTCCAGAGACACCCCCTCCTGAGGAGCCTATCGCCTCACCTTCTAAACCTAAACGCAAGTTTAAGGAGAAGAAGCAGATTATTGATTCCGTCACAGAGCTTCAAGACGGCCCAGGTAATCGCAACGGCCGTGGTCGTGCGCATGGTGGCCTTGGTGCTCCTATCTCCCAAGATGTTACAGATATCGTCACCGAACAACATTTTCTACCCCGATCTACGATTGTCATGCGATTGCTAGAAATTCGTGAAGACCCCCTTGCACATTTCCTTCCAGTTAAAAACACTCCTCAAGGGACGTTCTTCTGTGCGGCCCCTCCTGGGATGGCGCCCGAATTGGCGGATTTATTCATGCGTCCAGTGCATAGTCTAACCTCCAAACGTCGCAACAACTCCGAGCCTCAAGGCCCAGCGNAAAAAACAACGCATAGACCATGAAGCTGTTGATCCACCGCGCCGTGATGCCAGTGCCGCCCCCAGCCTTGGCATTGGCAGTGAACACCTAGGCCGAGCCAGCATTGGCCCGGGTATTGACTTTGGCATGAACGATGCTCCTCTCGATGACTATCAAATGGAAATTCCGGAGTTCGATCCAGCAGCTGTCGATTTACCCCTCGAAGAGAGAGCGCAATCAGTCGCTCTATCGGCTTTGAGCCGTTTGTCTACACCTGCTCCAGAGGGTGCTCTTCCAGAAGAGGGTGAAACAACCTATGCTGATGCCTCCTGTCCCATTGCCGTCTTCGACACACAACCGTCAAGTCAAGGTCGAGAGTCAGAGAACGCGGACGCCGAAGGTAGAGCCTTCAGTAAGAACACTATGAAGGCTCTCGGTCTTATCAGACGCGAGCTAAGGCCCACGGATGAAGAAGATGCCCAAGAGAAAGTCCTCAGCTTCCAAAGAATGTCAGACAAGGTAAGCACCCGTTATCTTCGACTCTTATAGCTATTTAACTCTTGTTCAGGCTTCGCGTCGGGCTGCTGCCTCATTTTTCTTCGAACTCCTCGTGCTCTCAACGAGGGATTGTGTCAAGGTCTCGCAGGACGCTCCGTTCGAAAATATCGAGGTTCGCGCAAAGGATAAACTCTGGGCGCGTCAACGGCATGTTTCCACAGGTCCTTCAGTAGGTCCTTCACGAGAACCTTCCGTCCTCCCCTCGCGTGCACCATCTGTCGCACGATCTTTGGCTTCGACATTGGGACTCTGATGCTCACGAAATGTACGATTTCTGCATTATCATTATATCCATCTCTACCCTTTGATTTGTTATATCTTTTTGCCATTTGATTATATATTTATCCTTCTGTACTAGAGATGTATGAGTTATCTTGAACATTAGCTACTTGGATTCGGCAGACTCGTGCGACGCGAACTCTCAAGATCTCACCTCCGATCGCTGTAAGTAGGCGCGTGGCGTTCTCCAGGCGCCAAGGTGATACGGTCACGTCTCCCCCAAACCATGAGCTTGACGAAGTACGCGAATCTCCCAGACATCGTTGGTACCCTTGAATAGCTCGCTGGCAACGTATTGATTCTTTCCAAGGACACCGCTCCAGACATCTATGAGACAGAGGACGTAGCCCCTTCGACCACAGTACGAGGAGTTCTTTACTTTGATCTGGCTAATTAATGCTTTATACTTCAGAAAGCTGAGTCCTCTGATGATGAAGCTGCACCAGCTCGCTCGGTAGGGCGGAGAAATGGCGACCTAGCTGCTGGAGAAGGCTTGGACTCGAGCCGTTTGATGAGTGCAGAAGAAGCTAGCAAACGTTTTAGAAAGGCTGAGAGACGAGGTATGTCATTACCGTTTGTTTCTTGATACCCCCAGGATGACGAATGTGAGCAGCGCAGACACGAACAGAATATACCTACCCACCTTCTCCAACTTCTTCTTCTGTCGACCCACTCAACAAGCCCACGTCGTTATCACACCGACTCCGTGCTCTGCAAGCGGAGCTCGCCTCCTTGGAAGAGGAGCTATCCGATCCAACTAACCCCCAATTGGCTAAAGAGCGGATGGAAGAGAACGTCGATCCTGGCGAGCTGATTCGGGGCTTGGTTGATGTACGAGGACGGCTTCAAAAGATTAGGAAAGCTAAGGAAGGTCGCGAAAGGCTGGTCAAGTTTGTTCTTGGCGAAGGGGAAGACTCGACGCGTAAAGAAGCAGAAGCAGACAAGCCCGATACACCAAGTGAAGCAGTATCTCAGGATGGTTCAACCAAGTTGGATACGCGATCATTTTCAGACATAGACAAGAGACTCGGGGAGCTGGAGAAAGTTATCGGTGCATCAAACCTTGCGGTCGACGAGGTTAGTTTGTTTGGATCTTTCAGGTCTCTGTTGGTTGACTAAAGATGCACAGACTAGCACGATGCCCCCGCCACTACTATCCTCGGTTGCCCGACTGAACGGCCAATTGGCCATCCTCACCCAGCCTAGGCACATCGACTCTGTATCGCGTCGCCTGAAACTGCTACTCTCAGATCTTGACAAAGCCACTGCTTCACAGCAACATAGCCATCGACGGAACCCTTCGCAGTCTGGATCGACAGCGACATCTGTCAATATCCAAGAACAAATCCTCCCTCTGCTGAATCGACTCAGTCCGCTCCTGCCTCAGATACCTCATATACTTACTCGTTTGCGCACTCTGTCGACTCTCCATTCTGCTGCGGGAGAATTCCAGTCGTCCCTCACTAGTTTGGAGAACGATCAGAAAAACATGCGCAAGTCGTTGGAGGAACTCGAAGAAACTATGAAAACAGTGGAAGAAAGCTTGGAATCAAATCAACAGGTGATTCGTGGTAATGTGTCAGGACTAGAAGAAAGAGTAGATACCCTAATGAGCCGTTTGGAAGGAATGGAGCTCGCGACAGAGTAGAATAGATCCTAATAATATCACGTCCTCCAGAAAGTGATAAGATTGGCTCGGCTGAAACTCAAGCGACTCCGCTTCAAGAATACAAAGTCAGCGAGTTAGATATGAGCGTATATCCTTCGCGTTTACATACAACCTTCACCTCATGTCTTCTTCTTTCGGTATGTTTCAATTTTCTGTCGCAACTCACCGTGTCACAGGTCAACTTCCACAGTAACCTGGTGCGCATGCAGCTACCGATGTCTGTCCAGCGTGGATGTAACGAATGGCTTTATAGTCCCGTATGCGAGCGGCGTGTTTTG
The DNA here is from genome assembly GCA_029747585.1 of Pleurotus djamor. NCBI lineage: Eukaryota > Fungi > Basidiomycota > Agaricomycetes > Agaricales > Pleurotaceae > Pleurotus > Pleurotus djamor. The sequence continues at coordinate 42,084 of JAPEVF010000290.1, read as the reverse complement.
GCAACTAGTATCAACGAACATTTGGATCGTTCGTGTGGCCGGGAGCCACCTCGCTCATCATCACCAGCCCCGGAAACTCCAACCCCTTCCAGCTCTCAATCTGAGTCCTTGGCACCGATATTCTCAAAGAAGAGAAAGCAGCTTAGTATTACGGAATCACCTGCAGAAACGCGTCAACTCTCCCAAAGACGCGTATCTTCACAAGAGTCGCCATTGTCGTTCAAAAGGGCGAAGAATGCGAATGGCCAGAATGACTTTGCGCCTTTACCGGAACGTCTTCGGCCTAAAAGGCTCAGTCACTTCGTTGGACAAGATCACTTGACTGGTCCCAATAGCCTGTTGTTTAACAATGTCGCGGCAGGCCCAGTGGGCAGCATCATCTTATGGGGTCCACCAGGGTGAGTCATATCGTCGAGCTCTAATATGAGGATTCTCATCTTCTTCAGATGCGGGAAGACCACCCTTGCGCGACTTCTTGCATTGGAAACAAACTCGATCTTGAAGGAATTGAGTGCGACAGTTGTTGGAATCAACGAAATAAGAGCTGCGTTTACAGAAGCTAAGAATCATATGGCTTTGACTGGACGGTTCGCCATTTCTCCTGCTTGTCCTCGCATCACTCACGGAATGGCATGCTTAGTCGTACCATTGTCTTTTTGGATGAAGTCCATCGTTTCAGCAAATCACAGCAGGCTCGTCATCCCTTTCTTGTTCCCTGCCACATCTGATTATTACCTTAGGACATCTTCCTTCCAGCGATTGAAAAGGGTGATATCCAGGTAACGTAGACGTGTCCTATCCGACTTCTTCTCTTACAAGTTGCCCCAGCTGATCGGCGCAACCACCGAAAACCCATCTTTCAAGCTGAATGCCGCTCTGTTGAGTAGATGCAGGTGATACCCCCCACCTAATATTTGCGGGGACGGGGCTGATCTCCTCCAGGGTTTTCCAGCTCAATCCCCTCTCAGGCGACCATATCAAACAAATAATAAGAAATGGGATCTACCGCTTGTCCAATCCTAGCGGAGATCCCGGGAATGATTCTTCGATGCCCCCACCAAATCCCGAACACAGCCCAACTGCTGCTTATCCTCAACTAACCGAGAAAGTGATTGATACCATCGCCTCCTTGTCCAACGGGGATGCGCGGACAGCTCTTTCCCTGCTTGAACTTGCCGTTACTTCGAAAGCCGAGAAGGAGTCGCAGTTACTCAATCATTTGCGCGTATCTGTTTCTGTGTCGTACGACCGAACCGGTGATAGTCATTATGACATGATATCGGCTTTGCATAAGTCAATACGAGGCAGCCAAGGGAGCGCAGCCCTTTACTGGTTGGCTCGGATGTTGACCGGTGGAGAAGATCCCGTCTTCATTGCAAGGTACGTGTTTGCTCTATCACCGTTTGGAATGAGAACTGAGTTATTGTAGGAGACTCGTCGTCTGCGCGAGTGAAGACGTGGGTCTTGCAGATAACCATGCTCTGCCGCTGGTACGGGTTCACAACTCGCCTTCATCGCAGACGCGTTGAGTGCTGACGCTAATCAAAGGCAATGGCAACGATCCAGGCATGTCAATTGATAGGCATGCCGGAATGTCGCATCAATCTTGCTCATTGTGTGTCGTATTTGAGCGAGGCTCCCAAGTCGACTCGTGCATACCAGGGTTATAATCGTGCCGAAATAGCTGCAAAGGAGAACCCTACCCTCCCTGTTCCACTTTGTGTAAGGAACGCCCCCACAAGCTTGATGAAGGAACTGGGATACGGGGAAGGGTATCATTACAATCCGGACTATGCGTACGATAACATGATACCAATTAGGTTTGTTCTAACAAGTACTCAACATTCTTACAGGCACCCCGTCTATAACGAATATTTACCCCCTCAATATGGAGACGCGAACTTTCTTCGGCCTGCAGGTGATGATTCAGATAAGATATGGGATGAGGATGCCTTGAAGCAATGGGAGGTTGAGATGAACCATGGGGAGCATTGGGAAGGGCGTAATCGCTGAGGCAACATGCTTAGAGTTATTGATGATAAGTATGTAAGATCTGTGGGGTATATAACGTGGTCTGTGCGTGCGATGGCTTTTGTTCCTGAGAGGCGACCGTTTCACCGAACCTTCATCCTCATCGTCAGCGCCGATGCCCACAATCCCTGTTCACTCGGACGAAGAGAGTCCAAACCCTTTTCGCGTTCTCGTAACAGGCTTCGGGGTGTGTCTTTTTTGGTCGTTTCCTCTGACATCTTTTGGCTCACCGTGAAGCAGCCGTTCGCTCACTTCGAAGAAAACCCATCATGGCTTGCAGTGAAGCCTCTGCATGATATTACCATCACGGCCGATCCTAAATCGGACCCAGTGATCGTCAATCAGCAAGTTGCGATGTCAGAACATGGTCTCAGAATACCACACCGCCCCATCCATATCTCTACGCTTCAAATCCCTGTCACTTATGAGGCAGTTCTTAGCATCGTTCCAGGATTGCATGCACGTCCTCCGGTTCTACCTGATTCTACACCTCCGGACTTCCCACCTCCACCAGAAGAAGGATATGATCTCATGTTCCATATCGGTGTTGCAGGTCGCGGACCTTTGCGCATGGAAAGGCTCGGCCACAAATTGGGCTATCAGATGAAGGATGCCAGCGGAAAGCTAGCATCCGTAGTCCGTGCTTCGCCCAAAGATTTCAGCCGCCACACGGACGAGCCTGTTTCTGCAGCAGAAAATCTGGAACGGGAACGCTTGGGCATGGAAATTGCAGAAATTGTTGGTGAAAACGTCACACGGCCTACGAGAGGATTCGGAGCGGCTTATGAGACATTTACCGATGAAATAACCACGGAGGTCGATGTGACGCGGCTAGTACAAGATCTTAAGCGATCTGGATTTGAGGTTCGTTTCTCACCAGCTTTCGGACCTGAATCGCGTTCATTGGTGTGCTTCGCAGCAAATCTACACTTCCATGGATGCCGGTCACTACCTTTGTGATTTCATTTACTATTGCTCGCTAGCGGAAGCGAAGCGTACTGCGAAGCCTTATGAGAAGCGCCGCAACACTCAAGTTCTCTTCCTACACTGTCCACCAGTGAACCTACCCCTGACCTCGGAGGAGGTCACTGATGCCATTAAGCGCATTATCATTTGGATCTGCCAGGAAATTGAAGATATCGACGCAAAGGAGCATGCTCCTCTAACAGGAACAACTACGACTTAGCTTGTTGCATGCATGTATTATCTGTTATCATCTCTGCTTCTGCTTGGATTACACCGTAGGACTAACTCTCCCATAGCATATCTTGAAGTGGCAAATCACCATTTTACCGATGTTAAATACACAAATACACACTCTAAAGAACCATCATTTATCGCATCACCCGATAGCTTCGTCCAGCCTGGGCGACCGGCACGGGAATCTGACTGAGGCTCCTATATATATTCATGACCACTGGATCGCGACATACTTGCTAAGATTGGGACTGTTTGCCGACATTCACTTTATTTACCCCACCGACAGCACGATGTTGGCCAGACTGATCCCCCACAATGGCCACCAACATTACCTTCCATCCTGGTGAACAGCCTTGCTCGTTATCCACCAAACCTAGCGATCTACTCACATTTACCTCTTAGGCTCGGTTGATTCCACCGAACGCATCAGTCTTCTCGGTCAGCAGGGTGTAACGATCTGGCTGACTGGTTTGAGTGCCAGTGGCAAGGTAGCTACGCGCCTGCCGCAATGATTCTCATCTGACCAATTCTGCATTTCAGTCTACCATCGCTTGTGCTCTGGAACAGCATCTACTTCAGCTTCGCAAGTTTAGCTACCGGCTAGATGGCGATAATGTGCGGTTTGGTCTCAACAAAGACCTTGGTTTCGACGAGAAATCACGCAATGAGAACATCAGACGCATAGGCGAGGTGAGCATAGTTGCTTTATCTGCTTCATTATAAAGCTCATCATGATCGGTGATCAGGTATCCAAACTCTTCGCCGACGCTGCATGTATCTCCATCACCGCGTTCATATCACCCTATCGTTCCGATCGTGATTCTGTTCGCAAACTACACGAGCAAGGGAACATCCCGTTTATCGAGGTTTTCGTGGATGCCCCACTACAGGTGGTCGAACAAAGAGATCCCAAAGGTTTGATTTTCGTGGACATCACCTACCTCTCAGTCTGATTCAGGGTCCCATAGGTTTGTACAAGAAGGCTCGGGCTGGCGAGTTGAAAGGTAAGTAACTAACAACTCAGTTTAGTCTCTTGCCCTGACTCTGCGATGATTAGACTTCACCGGAATCTCAGCACCGTACGAGGAACCTGAAAAGCCAGAAATCCACATTCACACCGACCAAGTCGACGTCGCCGAGAGTGTCCGCATCATCGTAGAATACCTCAAGACTAAGAATTACATATAGATCTGTGCAAATAATGTACCTAAGTAAGTATGCTGCATACCAATAATTAACCATTCGGGAGAGTCATGTTGCGCGTAATAAATTCTCGTCGCACCCCACTCATATCGCCTACGTCGTCGTCAAACTCCTCCTCCTCTTGTTCTTCCTCTTTGATCGTTTCCGTTTTAATCTTGTCCAGCATGCCCATCAATCCGACTTCCACAACTGACAACCAGGACGTCAAGTCGTCCACGGTTCGCCTCAACTCCATGTGCGTTGCTTCGTTAGATTCCATCATTCTCGTGTAGTCTAGCGGTTGGATTGTGGGGCCTTGACCCGGCAAGGCAAATGACGATCCGAGAAAACTCGATGACAAGGCAGAGGACTCCGGTTCGAAAGGAGGGGGCGAAGTTGTCCGAGGGATATCCAAAGAGTGAAATCCTGACTCGGCTGGAGGCGGTGGAGCTGATATACTTGAATTGAGTTGGCTAGGTGTAGGGGCAAAATAGCGTGTATGTTGGACAGTGGATGGAGAGGGAGGCAAAAGGTCCGAGATGCCCATGTGGTGCTCGGAAGATAATGAGGGGATCTAGTAACGCGGTGTGAATACGCAGGCCTGGAATATTATAAACAACATACCTTGAGTGCATCCTTAAGACCAGGCAGTCCAAGGGAATTGCTGCGCGTTGAACTGGAGTCGCTGTCACTACGATCCCTGGGCTTCTTAGCAAAGGGTCGGACTGGGGGTGGAAGAGGTGGCTCTGAATCAATTGGCCGCTGACCCGTTGAAGGACGAGGGACAGTCGTTGGGTTGCTTGGGATAGTCTCTCCAAGTGCCGTAGCGGAACGGGCGCGCATCATCGGCAACGGAGCACGCAGAGGCCCTATTGGTAATTGTCTACGCGTGTCCAAGGAGTATGTACTCTGATGTGACCCTGGGGACCGAGGCGGGCTTGAAGCACTGAGATGCGTCGGAGAAAGGCGGTTATGTGATCGTGATTGGAATGGTAAAGGCATCCCATTGAGGCCGGCCAAATGCTGGGCAGCAGTCTTCTGCACAGACGGAAACTGAAACCTAGCGGGGGAGGCCAAGTCGGAAGTACTTGGATTGTGACCGAACGACTCAAACGTGTCGGCATTGCTCTGAGAACGGTTGCGGAGGGGGCGATCCATCGTAGTTGTCGTCGACGAAGCTGACGTGAGAGACGGAGCCTGTTTCGCACTATTGAGGTCGATAACTGCAGCTTCCGCGGGAGGGATTTCGATATCGCGGACTCCACGAGTTGACCGAATGTCTCGGTATGCTGGATTCATGCGAAGATTTGGCGTGGCTCTTGGGTCTTTATCACCACGGTCAGTGGTTTTCAAGTCATTGGCTTGATGGGATAATTCCGCTGGTGGCGAAGGTGGGCCTGGGGATGGGCGTTCAATAGGAGAAGGGGATGGTGCGCGATCATCGTCTAAGTTGTTATGGCCTGACGAAAGGGCCGACCTAGATCTATTCGGATGCAAGAACGGAGAGTTTTTGGGGTCAGAGGTGGTGGAAGTGACACTCAGAGAGGATGAGGATGAATTCTTCGACACGATGTCTCGTAAAGGAGATGCAGACGCAGGGGATATCGAGGAGGGTAAGGCAGGTAGACCGATCGGTGGACTGGGAGCACTTCTGAACGGCGGTGGTTGAAATCGGTATGCTTCTGGTGTCGGTGTTGTGTCACTTTCGAATAGTGAACGAAGTGAGGACGGTAATTGGCCCGAACCCGAAGGGCGTATGGTAGCTTGGTTGTTGCCTTCAACTTCGGGCAAAAGTTCGCTAGAAGGATTGGAGACTTTGATGGTGCCAAACTCCCATTCATCGAAGTCATCGTCCCTTGGATGGAGGCTGTTGATGAAATGAGACTCTGATACGTACGAATCCATGTATCAACGGCAAATAAAACGTACTCTCGTTCCTCTTCCTCCTCCCAGGCCAAAGGCTCCGCCAAACTGGCTCGCGGACCAGCTTGTTGGAGGCGCAGCACTAGCTCTTTGAGGATAGACACTGAGGTCTTCGCTACGGATTTGATCCATTTGGTTTTCGAGAGTTCCTCAGCGGGTAAACGCTATGAACGGATTGATGGGTTAGTTGAAGATCGAGTTTATTATTGAGATCAAGTACCTCTTCCGGAGACTCCTTGAGACATGCCGCCACAAAATCACGCATGTCCTTACTTCCTTCACCTTCTGGGATCCGTGGAGGTTTTGCTCGAGGGATGAGATCCATGACTTTGAACTTGTCAAGATTGGCGTGAGGTGGGCTACCTTTGATCATTTCGTAGACCATGATTCCGAGACTCCATATATCAGCTTTAGTGTCGTAAGCCGGAACGGTCTGAACTACTTCAGGAGCCATCCAATACGGTGTCCCAGTCAAGGTGTTTCGCTTGCTGTTGGTGGTGGCTAGGAGGGCAGAAACACCAAAGTCACATAGCATGACTTTACCTACAGCGGTGACAAGGATGTTTGCGGCCTTGATGTCGCGGTGGATGACTGGGACTTTATGCAAGTAGGTCAGGCCGACAAGTACTTCGCGCAGGATAACGCTTGTGAAGCGTTCTTCGATACACCCATCTCGAGAAGCCTTCATGAGGGACAGAACGCTGCCACCCTGAGCGAATTCCATGACTATCCAAACGCGCGGACCATCCATGTAGCAGCCGAAGTACTTTGTTACATTAGGTGCATCACGTAGTTGTGTCAGGAGGGCGACTTCGCGTTGGATATCCTCCACGTCGTCGTCGGCGGTGTCCAGGTTGATAATCTTGAGGGCAACGACGTTGCCGGTTGCGAGATGCCTTCCTTTATGAACGGACCCATAGGCACCTTTGCCAACTGTTTCCAGTCGTTGATATAGTTGGTGAACCGAAACGGAAGAAGATTGAGATTGTAGAGGTTGGGCCATTATGAATGTTCAACGTTCATGCGACGGGGTAAATGAAAAGGGCAGGAATGAGAGAATCAATGTGACTGTGAGTAGGCAGACATGCTGGGTGACGAGTATTAGCAGTAGGTAAGTGATGAGGGCAAGACAGGGAAGAAGGCAGTGCGCCTTGCTCAAAATGACATAAGCCATTTACCTAGAGTATCTACAACGGTCACTTTGCCGGAGTGGTTAACGGGATCGCCTGCTATTCATAGCGCCAGCGGTTGGGCTTTGCCCGCGTGTGTTCGAATCGCACAGGTGACGGAATTTTTCTGCTTCAAAACCTTTTTATTTAGGTATCCGACTTCCCAGACCAGAATCCAAGCCGATGACGCAAACGACGTCATTCAAGTTCACCCCACCAACAAGAAAAGTATTAAAGGTGAGGAGGGCTCTTGGTACTCTACATTCAACCGTCTTTCTTACCCCAATGTCGTACGCCAAAGTCGCCGCAGAAAACGCTCCATCCCCCGCCGACCAGCCGCGTCCTGACCCTGGTCTTCTCAACACCGCTGAACCCTCCTCGGCCACCGTCCTCGACGACACAAAGAAAGTCAATCTTGTCCATCCTTCCCTCAAAGATGCACCCGTAACGGAGACGTCCATATCTCGGCCAGCTCCAGATTCACAAGCACTCTCAGATGACGATGAGGGCAACTTGAAACCCAACAAGTCCAAGACGAATAGGTCGAGACGCATACAAGAAGTTGAAGCTGAAGGAGCCTATCTGTGGCAACTCACCAAGCAATACCTATTTAGACCTGGGGTTGCAGGTGGCCTCATTGGCCTTGGTAATTCCCTCGCAACGTATGCGCTTACAGATCGGTCGTGCTAACATCGACTTGGATCATAGTCAACATCGGGCTACTGACCTTCGCTGGGCACACTTTCTACACTCAGCCTCGCCTCCGAAGCGATAGAAGATTTCTCTCTTACTCAGTCGCAACCGCTCTTGCGCTCCTCTCTGTAGAAGGCTATGCCGCTGAGAAGTATCGACAGACNCCCTCGCGGNCGCGAGGAAGAACGTCGCGCGAAGGCCGAAGGAACGCTAATTTACAAGCATCTACGTGAAGTTCTCCTGCGCCCAGGAGTCTTGGGAGGCCTTGTCGGTGCCGGTGAGTCCTGAGGACATATACCTGTCCACGCGACTGACAACTTGCTCTTCTCACAGTAAACGTAGCTGTGCTGGGCGTGACAGGCTACTATTCTTACCTTAACTGGAACCGACCGTCTTGGGACAGGCGTACCGTGTCCACGGTGTCGTCTGGGTTGTTAGCCTTGTTTGGCGGTGAAGCGTCAGCACCATCCTTGGTCCAAACCTTGTCTTTACTGAACAGTTCCGCAACAGTGTATTGGCCAGTATCTTGACGCAGTGATTGCATTCTGGTACCATAATTGACGCCAAGTAATGTGTAAAATACACCCCGATTGTTGACTACAAATACAAACCATTCAGATCGTTATTCCTTCCGTCCAGGAGTCAGTAACCTCCATCACCATAGTCGCAGCCGATATGTAATGCGATTTTCCCGAGACTTGAACAATGACCGCCTGCCGTCCGTCCTTTTCCAAAACTTTCTCTGTCGGTGTCCCCCAAAAGCAACTGCCTTCTGTCAGAACACTGTATATCGAATCATATGCCCAGATTTGCCCAACATTTCGTCCATCCTTCACAACTGAGAGGGCGACGCGGGCACACACACCAGATCCGGTCGGTGACCGGTCAATCTGATTATTCGCGAAGAAGCATATACCACCCTCCCAGTTATCCTTTCCTACTTGTTTCTCTGTGATAATGACTCCGTAAAGGAATTCCAAGTCATGATGTATCGGGTGCGCTAGTAACTCGGACTTCTTCCCCACCAACGCCTTGATCACTTTTGCAGCTTCTGCCAGTTCCGAGACGGGATACGCCAGGAGAGTCTCTGTGAACCCTAGCTCGTGTGCATCCACAATTGCATAGAATGCACCCCCATACGCGACATCCAAGCGCACGCTGGTGCGCCCAGAGGCTGAAAACATCTTCCACCGATCGTCAGAAAGAATGTCCACCATGACGTCCATGCCACCAACGAAACTCGGAACACCTAAGAACTCGACTGGTTTGGAGGGATCGGAACGCCCCTTAGGAGTAATGGGGACTTCAACTTGAATCACGCCACAGGGTGCATGGATGCGCAGGAAGACGAAGCCTGTGCGTGTGCTCGGTATCAGGCTCTTGCGCCTCGGAAATACATCCTCGTCTTGAGTATCGACCAAGAAGCGGCCTAAAGCTAGCGTAGCGTGGCCGCACATTGTAGAGTACCCATCTGAGGGTTTTGATTCAGCTCACAGCTCTCGGGATGACTTCGGAATCGAGATGAACTTACCGTTATGGCAAAAGAGTACGCCGATATCTGCGTCCCCCGACTGCGTCAGCTCGGTTTCAGCGATGAGGATAGCCCCATACATTTCTGCATGGCCTCGAGGTTCCCTCATCAGCCTACGGGTGGCAATGGTAAGTTATCGCCTTTGCAGGATCGACGCGACTTGCAGACAGCTCACCATTTCCTAGTCCCATCCCAGCTTGGAGTACGCGCGTAGGCACGCTTTTCTAAGAGCGTACGTCCTTGCAGAGCAGGATATCCTGATATAATAATTCGAGTAGGCTTTACTCAGGTCAGACAAAGATCGGAGGGAAGTACGTCTAATCGGAGTAACGCACCTCTCCACTCGTGTGCATATCTACCACCTTGATCTTGATCATTTTTTGAAATGCCGTATCCTGATCTGAGGACCCGAGGCTTAGAGCGTTGAATATATCCATGGCTATACAATGAAATGCTAATCGAAGTGGAAGTTCCGTATGTGCAAGGGTATAATTATGTAAATAAATTGTCGAAGTCAATCCCGATGGTAGGTTGTTTGTTGCAATTTTGTTGGCTGTAAGATTTCTTTACATATACAGAGGGGTAGAAACGAGTACATGTATATCCCGATGTGTGCGAGCGCGTTTCAAGGAATTGATACTATTGGGTCAGAGGATCGACTATCATCCTCTCGTCATAGAGGTTGGTTTCCAGCCTTACCACTACCTAACCACTACTAGGCCTTTATATAACGACTTTTGTTTACAAATTACCAGGCTACCTCAGGCTGCTCGATTCTCGACGTCAGGACACGTGACTGTCTTGAGATAGGAGTCTCAGTAGGGAGTAGAAATACGCGTTTGTTCGGACGCGTCCTCAACGTCAACTTCCATCATGGCCGGTCCTTCAATTCAAACCGCACGAAAAACAAGCGGTGCTCCCGCCACGAAGAGACAACTGCCGCGACGTGCCGCACGAGAGCAGGCCGCCAAGACGGCCGCCATCAACGCTCCTCTGAAAACCCAAGCCAAGCAGGCTCAAGAACTCAAGTTGCGAGCTGCTCCCTCCGAAAATCCGGCTGCCAGCTCTCTTTCCCCCATCTTTCAAGCCGTTCCTATTCCAGAGCCAGCACCTGGAGAGGAAATTGGTGTAAGTGTTCAATTGGCCCGTTTAGTCGTGTTGGCTAATAAGCACTTTTCCGCGCATAGCTTTGTTATGGCTGCCATGGGGGCGGAGCCTTGATGCGATGTTATTCCTGCGCTGCTAAACTATGCTATCGAACCGATACCCTGGGGTCTTACGCATGCTTGACGATTCAGCCCAATGTCGACTTGAACAACTTGATTTTTTGTTGCCCTCGCTGCCACGCTGCTGTAGTGTCTGAGGACGGAGCAAATGTACCATATGTGGTGTGTACACTCTTGCGTCTGCCTTACAGTATTTTCACCAACCCATCTTGCTGTAGGGCTTTTATCAGAATGATGCCAACAAGACTCCCGCCCATATACTTGTCAAAGTCACTCAAAACGCCGAGTGTGCTCTTCGCCTTCTCGCCCCCAAGGACACCCTTCTCATTTCCATCTCCCTTGATGGTTCTCGAGACTTTGAAGCCCCCATGGCGCAAGCATATTCTTGCGCAGCCTATTACTTTACTGGATGTAAAGCCAAGTTGGAGTCCGTCTCACTCCCTTTCGCTTTCGACAAGGTGACATCGCTTAATCGGTATGAAGAAGGCCTTAAAACGGTGATTGAAAAACTCCAATCGTATGCTGTCATCCTACCCCACCTTTCCCAATGGATCTGACCTTCGTGTCCCTCAGCTGTAAGGCTGCCGTGGTGTACTTTACTACTCACTGTACGCCGGAAGGCCTTCTTCATTTTAGCGGACCGTCTGGGCCAGGGAGCTCCGATGCGGTCGAGGTATGTGTTTGGCTACGTGAGCGCTATTGGCTATGGATAAAATGTTCGTCACCCAGGTTTTGAAAACGGCCTTCCCTCCAAACTTTGTGCACGCTTTACGCTCCATCGAACATGCCAGCCTTTTCTTCACTGTTTGCTCTGAATACCGTGGTGAAGCTGGTGTGTATGAGTGGATGAGGGACCATGTTGTCAAGTACGTCGTATCTCTACTGAGACATAATCTCCACCTAACCTATTTTACATCTCAAGTGGTACATTCAAGGAGGCTATCTCTTTTATGGGAGCGTTGCAGCCTCAATTCGTTGCCCCGCTAGCTGCTACTTTCTTCCAATACGTCCACATCGAATGCGAACCTGCCTCGAGATGCATGATCTATGCCTTGGAGGGTCTTCGTCGTCTTGGTGGCGTTGGCGACGTTGTTCTCCTCGAGAAAAATCTGAACTATGGTCACTGGACTGATGGGTCAATCGCTACCCACCGCTACTTTTGGTCTCGGTACGATTTGGCTCCATACGGGATACCAAGGCCCATGCAGTGCCCTCAATGCACCTGCCTTCATACATTGTCCACCCGTGAACTGGTGGCTGGCGATGCGGTAGCCATTGAGTTCTATTGCACGTCTAGTTCTGCTGCTCCCGCTGAAGATGGTATTACTCAGCAATGTGGTTATGTTGAGAGGCACAACATTCCTCTGAGACGTAAAGGACTCCGTGGTGTGGACAATGGTTGCTGGTATGCCGAGCTCAGGGTGTAGGCTTTCCTGTTCATCTTCAATATAGTCATTGTAAATTTGTCTTGGTCTTCTTTTGATACGGTAACCTACCCTTGACATTCTTTATACCCCTGGCAGTGGCAGCTGATGATGGGAATGATCCACAGGCTTCTGGTGATGCGTGTGATCGAGGCCGAGAAGGAATGGGAAAGGGCTCAGCTGACTGAGGCCCAGGAGGTGGAGGTGGAGACTTTGGAGGACCAAACAAAAATGGACACCAAGAAAGGTCTCACTGCAGGCTGCAGCGGCTTGATGATTTGAGTGAGGTGCGGGTTAAGTTGGTGAGTACTGGTTAACATTCCTGTTCGGAAAACCGTGTATAATTGACGATTTGGATGTCTACACAACACAAGCCTCTGTACTAACTTGGTACTAACCTGTATAATACTTAGCAGGTGTCAGCTTCCATCGAATGGGGAGAGCGCGCCCATGTTAATACCTACTTTGATCATCCTATGTGTTGCGGAAGAAATACTTCTATCAGGTTCGGGTACGGCCTCGGATTGAGATAAGACAGTCTGCGACTGTAAGAGAGTCGGGGTTCTTAGTTGTAACTCAGCGCTAAAATGGGAAATGTTGGCATCCCGTGCCCAGCAGACACGCGCTTCATCGTCTTCGGCCTGCAGACTCAATCACCCACCACCACGAACAAAGGCGACGTACCCACCCGGCCGCTATCACTATCTCGCCTAGTCCTCTTTGATTTCTTCGTCGCGGGCGGCCTGTTTTGCGTATCAGCTACATCGTTTGGTTTAGGAAATATCCAAAACAACCATCGTTCGACTACACGCAGCAGATATTATGCGTCCCTCAACAAGCACTTATGCGACAACTACGGAGGATATGTAGCGCCGATTCGAATGTATTCTGTGGTTTCCAGGATGTGAGACGTCTGACACTGGAATGAAGATCCAGTTACTCACGAGTCACCAGAAGAGGGACTGTGAGAGTGACAGACGGAGCTTGATACTATCATTGATAAGTAGGTAAGTAATTAGCACTAGCAGAGACTAGGCCCTGGCCACCCGCCATCTCTGAGTACGACCCAGCTTCCTCGTACTTCGTGTTCTTGATTGGGATATCCTTCCTCGGTTTGTGCCCCCGGGAATACTAAACAATTGATCTACAGCCGTAGAATCAACTTATGCTGGGGATGGAAGAAGCAGGAGAGGGCAAGCAGTGAGCTCGACGCCATCCAGCATACCAGAGGGCTGACAATCATCGAGTGAACCGGGAAGTTCAAGGTATTTCAAGGTATTTCAAGGTCGTTTTCGTCGGAGGATGGCTTGCAATTACTCACTTAGAACTTGGAAGGGAATGATCTCGGTGAAAGCAAGTGAGAGCAAGACTGTCGTCACACTCCGAGAGTTCCTAGAGCATGAGCACAATGAGGGACGTGGATTTGTGGTTGTTCATCGAAGAGTCTGAGTCGGCCGCGGACATCCCCTCCAAATAAGAATTCTACATAATATTGGATTAAGTAAGTTTATAACAAGTATGATAGTACATCCTGTCCAAGTTCCAACATCGCAGCGGATGCCATAGGTACTAGAGTGAGTAGTCGTGCGTTACCGAAACTCTTTGACAGACAAAGGCGACGACAAGTCCAAAAACGAACTAACATCCTGAATCGGTCTCGGTCGCGCATACGTTTGTGTTTGTCCTTGTACTTTATAAGGCAGACCATGAGCAAGCCCCACTAGTGGCGGCGGTCTCTTCATCTTCGGCTGTTTTCCCTCCGAGCCCATCACCACCTCCATCGTCTTTTCAGCGGTAGCTGCCTTCTCCGTAACCACGGTTTTCACAGTAGCCACCGTCTGCACCGTCTTCACCGTCCCCCCTCTCGCAAGCCACACCGACAACCCATCCCCAACAGTCGGTGACCTCGGAAACGCTGGCATTCTCATACCTCGAAGTTGATGATCTACACCTGATTCCACAGCGTAATCATGGTCACTTGTTTTTCTCGGAGATCCACTGGGAATGAAGATGTCGGTTTGCGATAACGATGCGGATGCGCGGGACCAACATGTCGTTTCCGAGTGGGGAAACATGGAAGAAGTGCTACTGGTCACAGCAACGCGGGTTTGCGGTGTTTGTGGTGCGAAATGCGCGGACGGACTGGAGACGGGTACGCAATCTTCATCTGGAGGGGCGAAGGACGGGAGGAGCGGGGTACCAGGGAGTGTTGGAGCGAGCGATGTAGATCGCGCTCGGGTTATCGCTGTCGTTCCTGTTGTTGATGTCGGTACTGTCGATAGTGTTCTTGTTGTAGTTATTGTTGTTGAGGTGGTGGATGGTACTGTCTCGTGGTCCTCTTTCTCGTTCTCAATGGATGCCTCTTCACTTATAATAGAAGACGCGAACGTATCAATCGAAGGACGCTTAACCTTCCTCTCCTTCCTCTCCTGTTCCTGAACATAAACTGGCAAAACCTCCGCACTTGACGGCCCCTTCCTAAACGCCAAACACCCAACATCAGTCCAAAGGAAACTTGAACAAAGTCCACACACACAGATACACACCTTGTATCACGACCCCCTCCCAAACGCCTCCTCACCCACCCCCACCCCTCCCGATAACACCTCACCGCCTCATTCCCCGTTCCAAAGAACCCAAAAAACACTACCGCAAAAATCACATTCATCCACCTCGTCGTCTCCACCCCAAACTCCACCACACCATTACTCCTCCACCTTACCTCAGGAACCCTCTCGATAATCCAATAATCGAAATGCGTCTCCTCCCATGAGATCCACGGATTCACCTCGTTGAACGTCGTGTTTATGACGATGACGTAAATCGCGAGGGGGATGGTGACAGCTGTTTGAACGCCGACAAGGAGGAGTAGACGAAGGTATCGGTTTGAGGAGAGGGAGCTGCCGCTGGCGAGGAGTAGGGCGAATTCGGTTTGTCGTTTGGCAAACGCGAGGATACAGGGGACTATCGAAGAAAGATGATGTGATCAGCGAAGGTTCCGATAGTTTGAGAGTAGAAGTGGGTGAGTACGCACTAGCATAACAAATTGTTACGACCCCCAGAACCAACGGCCAAGCATACACCAACGGATACGCCAGCGTAACATTATACGTCGAAGGCATACATCCGACGCCTTGCAACACATCATATCGATGTCCTTCGACCACAATCTCTAATAACACCGAGAACACCTTCAGAATAAAAAGNAAAGCTTTGGAAGGGAGAAGAGACACATACGTACGGCCATCTGAACGATGGGTATACCCAAACCAATAGCCAGGTCCACATAGACTTCACGACGTTTCTACGTGTCGACAAACAAAACTTGGTTAGCATCATGAGGATACTCGGATAAAAGCAGACGGCTCACCTCGCCTTTAGATTTCTGCACTACACTAATCTTCGAAACCTTATACAATCTCCTTATGATACACAACACAGCAGCCGGTACCCCAACCGCGACTCCAATTATAATCCGCCCGGCTGAACACCATCATTATAAGACCACTCCCCGGTTGACAAATGGAAAACTCACATATATCACACCAAATCGGTGCCAAATCCCTCAGACTCTCCCTCCACACCACCGAATTCACAAACTGATTCAAGCACCCCAACGCAACCCACAGGATATACAAACACGTCCCGGTGTTCCATGCTACAAAACACCAAAAACCAAAATAAGTGTCCGGTTCTCAAACGATAGAAATAAGAGAGAGTGAGAGACGGACCATGAAGATGCCAGGGCAAGGGTATACACACGACGACAAACCCCAGGAAAGCCGCTACAGAAAAGAGTGTATTCGCCGCTGATGTCATTGATGTGTTCAAGTTCAGCCCAACACGAAATCAAAAGAACGAAACTGTCGAGATCGACGACAGATGTAAACGAAGGATGAGAGGAGAGGCGGAGGGAGAATAAACCAAATCGAACAACCGAGGGTACTCATGGAAGGACGCAGGATATAAGGCGAGTACAAGGTCGCATCGAGCACAAGCAACATCCTCGACCACTCGGTACGTCGCTTTACTTAGCGAGAGAGAGCGCGCGATCGCCGAAAAAGTGCCTTGTATTCTTCTCTGAGCGAATAATCCGAACATTCATACATCGTTGTATTTGCAAGCGCCTAGAATCTGATCAAGGGCCAACCCTTGTACCTTGTACTCCGGAGAACGGAGAGCAACGACGAGAGGTTGCACAAGCCGAAAACGTTAAGAGAGGATCTCATCCTTGAAGATAGCTGTTTTGGGAATGCCATCTTCCGTGATAACGCCTCTGTACATACCCTCGCAGTTCAGAGGCATGGCCACTATAAGTATGATTCAGCATTTGATGCTCAACGAGGATATAATGAAGGCCATACCATGTCCTGCGCTATCTAACGCGATAACACCACCCATTCCACCGTCTTTGTAGAGGTCTTCGATGACGCGACGAGTTGCCTTGTGAAGGGTTTCGTGACCATGCTTCATTCGATTAGCGATGGTAGAAGCCGCAGAGTGCCTGATAAAGTACTAGAACCACACACACCACCTCAGTCAGCACCAAACATCACGACAACGATTTAAAAACACTTACGTCGCCATCCCCCGTTCCAGATATCCCCATAGCGTTCACACTACGCCGTCGGGCAACTAAATTCCACGCCCGTTGGAAGAACCCAGGTTTCTTCCACTCCTCTGCCCAGAAGCCTGATCCCATGAGAGGCGTATCACCGATCCTCCCCACCAATTTGTTCGTTTTCCCGCCGGTCGAAGTGACGGCACAGATACAGCCTCTAACATCCAATGCAACCGCACCAACAGTCCCAGTCGGCATGGTATCGAGCGGTACGTCTACACCATCATCGTCGTCGCGTGGTGCGGAAGGCGGAAGGGGTTCCTCAGGCAGACCTAACCCTCTTCGATGTTCCTTCCACCGTTTCTCGGTAAAGAAGTATGAGGGATCGACTAGCTCTTCTCCAAGTTTCTGGGCGAGTGTTTCGGCATTTGAGCCTGAAAGAAATGTATGAGGTGCAGAGGACTCGGATAGATAGAGTGCGCGAGCGAGTTTGGAGGGGTTCTTGACGTGTGTAAGTAAGGTCAACCCCATCCCACGCCGGGTGGTAGGGGTGTCGTGATGAGACAATGGGGGCTTGGATAGCATGATAGAGGATTCGAGTTCGTTCTGTTCAATATATGAAGGATAAGCAGAGAGATTTGGACGCTTATCGGAGACATACCTTGCCATCGACATTGAATACGGCACCCTTCCCAGAGTTAAACAACGGACAATCTGCGAAATGGAATTTCAGTGAAAAGTCAATAGAACCATGCTTATGCGCACCTTCCATGAAAGATACAGCTGCGACTGCTGCATCCATCGCTTCACCACCATCCTTTAGCACTTGATGACCCGCACGCATGGCCCCAGTCAACGCCGCCTTGTAAGCAGCCTGTTGCTCTGGGGTTGATCCATCCCTAGACATGGTTCCAGCGCCGCCATGAATAACGAGGACATGACGAGCTTTGTGGTCGCGGTGTCTCTTTGGGATGAGGCTGGATTTCTCCGAGGCCAAAGACATTGTCATGGAGGCGTGGGAACGCTCGGACTTGCGACGTTTGCTACTTTCAACGCCGACGACAAACGAGAAGCAGGAACCCAGNAAAACAGAAAATGCTGCGAAGTCTTATTTCGACGCGCCCTCGCATTCGCCTCTCTGTGCCGCGTTGTTTCTACTCCTCGACGCCGCCAACGAAGGAGGTCGCGAACGAGGCCGACGGTGGAGAGAGCGCAGACCCGAGCATCGACGAGTCGATTCTCTACTCGTCCCTCCCAACTCTCTCCGACCTCCCACAAAACCCGTCAGAGCCGCAATACACCTCTGCTCTAATTCACGGTCGTTCAATTCACCTCCCATACATCCACCCACAAACACACTCAATCCCCTGCGCGTCTCTCCACTTCCGCTCACATAACCCCCGTCTCCTCGACCTTTTCACCCACTTCGCATCGCACGCAGCAGCCTCACTGGCAATCCCAATCACTCGTCCGGCATCCCTACCAACGCAACGTTCACTGTGGACAGTCCCGCGTTCCCCCTTCGCGCACAAAAAGAGTCAAGAAAACTTTGAACGCAAAGTCCATAAACGCGTCATTAAAGCGTTTGATGCGGACCCAGAGGTCGTGGAACGTTGGACGAGGTATCTCAGGAAGCATGCATTGGGAGGTGTCGGGCTGAGGGTGACGAAGTGGGAGCGTATGCCTGTTGGCATCGGGGCATCCCGTCTTGCTGCTCTCGATCAACCCGTTGAGCGCGACGCAGACAAAATCAAGCAACTCGGAGAGAAAATCATCCAGCAAGAATCTGATGCATTGGGAGTCGCTCCTCCCTCCGCCTAAGGACGTTATTATAGCTTTACTCATTTAGATAGTCCACGGTCGTAGTAAAGTTCTCCAATTATACGCGACCATACACTTAACCGAAACCCATTGATAAATCTACTTGCGTAACGATGCTCCTCCACTCTGAAAAATTGCATAAGTACCCTTCTTCCACAGACGTCATCAGCAAAACTCACATGAACAGCATCAATCTCCCAATCATTCAACCACCTCCCCCGATGACTCCACAACCTCTCCGGTGCTTCCCAGAACTCTTTATATACTGTCGGACCACTCTCACTCGCCTTCGACGTCGTGGTCGAAGTACCCGAACTGGCATGCGAATGGCTTATGCCTTGCGAAATATCCCTCAAGTCTGCTGGTGCAGCGGGATGATAACTAGGTGCTTCTTCTCCTACATCCACCAACAAAATCCAACTTCAGCCATGCATGCCTTTCAGAACCAACGAAGATAATCACTCACCGACCCACTTTCTTGGTCCAACGAATCGAATGAGAGGTTGGTGTCCTCTGGCAGCCGTGGCAAGACAGACACGAGTTGCGCGTAGCATCTCAAGGTTCAAATTGAGGTGGTGTAGTACGTATGTTTACTCGACGTGCAACGTCGAAACGAGTGTTTTGCAAGTTGGCGGAACGGGATAAAGGCGTAGTCCGTCGCCCGCTCGTGTCGCCGTCATAAGGCATGCCCAAACTAGGTATAGATCTCCCACGGCACTCGATCGCAGATCACTTTACTCTTTTCTGTGACTCGTCCTCTTCTAGTTCCTCTCCAATTTAACCGTTCACTCCTCCCCCCTTCTTCCTCAAACCATGGATCTTGGGGTGACCACAGAAACCAGCCCCACTATCCGTGAATTCACAGCAGTCATACTCGCTGGTTTCGGAAACGAGTTAGTCCATCTTCTTCTCCCTTGCTTCCCTCCTCGCGCGGTGCCCAGATATCAAAGCCTGAATGCAGATTACAACCTCTTACGAGCAACAACGGCGATGAAGCGTGTCCCAAAGCCCTCTTACCCATCGCGAACAAACCCGTCATAGATTATACGCTCTCGTGGTTAGAAAATACCGGAATCAAAGGTTCAACTCCTCCTCCGTCTCACCTCCATCCTACATGGCTGACAATAAACAAACGAATAAACAGATGTCCTACTCATCTGCCCCTCTTCTCACCGTCCCTCCCTATCGCACCACATAAACTCCTCCACGTCCACTACACTCACCGTCGAAGTCCTCCCCTTCGACGAATCCCCCGACTCAAGTATCGGTCCCTGTACCCTCCTCCGCCATTTCGCACCCCGTATAACAAGCGACTTCGTTCTACTCCCCTGCGACTTTATCCCCCCGCCCACACTTTCATTGAATTCCCTCTTAGATAAATTCCGCACCGAGACGGTCTCGGACGGCTCGATCGCTACGACGTGTTGGGTTGAGTTGAAGCGCAATGTCGATGCGGCGAAAGATAAGACGGCGCCGCCGGAGGAGTGGGGGTCGCCTGCGGTGCCGACAGTCATTGTGTATGATGAGCCGTCTGGGACGTTGTTGCATGTTGATACGCCGGATGATCTGGAGAGAGATAATGAAGATCTTGTCCTCCGGATGTCCCTTCTCAATCGGTGAAAAAAATCTTTCTACTCTTACCCTGGCACCCATACTAATCATCATCATACACTTTCACATTTTCTTAGGTATCCCCGTGCCGTTCTTTCGGGCAGCTACCAAGATTCGCATGTCTACGTATGCAAGAACTCCGTCATCGAAGTACTTCAACGGAAAGAACACTTTGATTCCTTCAGAGAGGAGTTCCTTCCTTGGCTATGCAAAGTCCAATACTCTCGTACAAAACGGGAGAAATACGAACAAGGTACTTCTCCCCCATATTCTCGCCTCTGTCCATAGCGTAGCTCACCCAAACCACTTACTCACAACATAAATAGTCTTCAACCCCCTCCCAAACCACACCTCGCAAGCCATCGCCCTCCAACACTCCGCTTCCTACAGCACCCCAGCCTATCTAAAGCATGAAACGCCAATTGACTCTGACACTGATGAAATTGCGTTTGCCAGCCTCCGCGTTGGCGTCGTCATCCATCCCTTCAGTGCTGGTTTCGCCGCACGAGCAAACAACCTGCCTACCTACATGGCAGTCAACCGTCACGTACGTTCTCATACTTCCTCTCCCCACATTCACATTTTACAATACAATTGACCTCCCATACACATTATATCGTAGTTCCTCTCCCAAACAACCTACGCCCTCCCCACCGATCCCGCCAACCGTTCGCTTATCGACCAGAAAGCGCAGATCTCGCCAGACTCGATGATCGCTGCGTCGACGAAAGTAGAGGAACGAACGAGCATCAAGAAATCGATTATTGGGAAACATTGTGTTATTAGTAGGATGGCGAAGATTGTGGGGTGTGTGATATTGGATCATTGTGTCGTCGCTGAAGGGTACGTGGCGGCATTGTTTTTAACTTGTTATTTATGGTGCACAAATGACTTATGAATCTACATTGTGCAGTGCGAAACTGGACGGATGTATACTCGGTAAAGGCACGAAAGTGGGGGCGAAAGCCGACTTGGTGAGGTGTGTCACGCAGTCTGGGTATGATGTTGTGGCCGGAGGTAAGTCTTTCCCTCCTCACTCGATATCAATCTACCTTTCTGACATTCTTAAACCGTTAAGAATCATTCAAAAACGAAAAACTGGAGGTATCCGACTGGGGTGAACCCTCTGAAACGGATGGTGACGATGATGAGGAAGAGACGGAGACCGAGACCGAGACGACGACGACAGAGAACACCGAGGGCGAAGAGGACGAAGAGACGGACGAGGATCCATGAGGCCGAGGTATAGGTATATAGACAAAGTAATAATAAACATAAATTTCGAAACAAAAATTGTCTAGGTGTGTGTGTGCATAAGTATCAAGTACAACTTTGAGAGTGTGGTATGTGTCACTGGTCACTCTGCAGCGCCCTGAACGCCCTGCGACGACCCAAACTGAATCGGCTCATCATGAAGAGGCACCTGTTGATCCACAACCGACGAGTTCCCGTACAAGCCATGAGAAAAGTTGAGGTGCGAGTGGTGGTGTCTCGCATGGGCATGCGGGTGTGGGACGTGGTGCATTTGCACCGGGTAGGGCGAAGTGAGCGTGATGGGACCGGCGTTGGCTTGGATCACCTTTTGTGGTGGGTTGAACGACGATGGTTGCGGGTATGGCGCGCGGGTTGCGTGGTGCACTTGACCTCGGTGACGGTGTGCAGCGTGGTGTATGTGAGGTTGTTGTTGCTGCTGCTGCTGTTGTTGTTGTTGTTGCGAGTGCTGTTGCTGCTGTTGTTGCTGCTGCTGAACGGGTGGCGCAGGCTGCTGGTGGTTCAAAGAACGAAAGCTCATGTTCATATTCATATTCATCATGTTCAAAGAATCTTGAGGCTGCTGGTGGACGAAAGAAGGATGTATCGGCATGGGATGTTGTTGTGGCGGGGGAGGTTGAGGCGCGATGATGGGTGGGGGTAGCGGCGGAGGCCGTGTCGGTTGGAGATGAGGAGGTGAGTGGTCCATCACCGCGTCCTCATCCGCATCCTCGTCTGGGTCGTCGGCGGGGATGTTGGACGACGAAGCGGCCGAGGGCGTGAGATCAATGCCCTTTGCCTTCTGAGCCGCTATTTCGTCTGCGGTGAGGAAACGGCCGCCTGGGCCTCTTGGCCTACGCATTGCATGCTTGTGACGAGACTCGTGGAGATAAGGCTGCCCCATTTCCAGTGGTCAGATGTGGAGAAACTCGGGGAAGATGGGGAAAACACGAACGAACCTTGCGTTGCCTGGAGAGTCTGTGGACTTCTTCGAGCCGTGCTCTGGCGACTCTGCGCTTGAGGATGCGGAAATACTGTTTTGCGTTTACATAGAGGGGCTCTTCATCGATGGGCGGGTCTTCATGCTGGATGGGAGGGGAGGAGGTGGAGGGACGAGGGGAGTAGTAGAACTGAGGAGGAGGAGGAGGATAAGCGGGCGGAAACAGGTGATCGACGACGTCGTCCATGATTGGCTGGGAGGAGGGATTGGATGCGATAATTTTGGGGGAAGAGCGACGGTCACGCTCTGTCTCGCCTTCAAAGTGTCACAAGCCTCCTTTGCTCTTGCTCGTCGACGCACAGAGTCAACAACGCGCGTGTGTGAATCCCCCAATTCCCCCTCGACATCCCTCCGACCTCAACGTTCCAGGCCCCAAAAAACAACAGTCACATTATTAGTCACACTTCCCCCCGTAACTTCCAACATACCAACATCATGGACGCGAAATTGCATGTCCCATTCTCCTGTTTTCTTCCATCCCCCACCGCTAATCCCACAATCTACTCAGGAAAGCTCTCAAGGTCGTCGAGCTCAAGGACATTCTCACTAAATCAAACACCTCCTTTCCCCCAAAGGCGAACAAGCAAGACCTCATTCAGCGCATCCTTTCCACCCCTGCAGCTCTAGACCAATATTCCAAGCAACATTCGATTCCTACCAGTGCAACTGATGACTTGGTGCGTCTACGACTTTTCTTCGTCCTTGCCCATCCAGAACTGATTCATTCATGTAGTTGGCTCTACCAGACGAGTAGGCGCAATGTTTCATATATAATGACTCATCTTCTCAACACCTCACTTACGCAGCGTCGACTGGAACGAGGACCTGACTTCCACAGAACCTGCTGTACCTGCCGAGCCAACGCCTTCGTCGCCCGTCCGTCTTTTCCCCTAGGCTTTTCCTTGTCTCATCTTTACCCACCAGCCAAAACCACCCGCACCAACACCCGTAGCAGCAGCAACAGCAACGGAAACGGCCGATGCCCCTCCCCCTGCTGATGCCACACCCTCAGCGGACCCAGAACTCGACGCGCGAAAACGTCGTGCAGAGCGTTTCGGCATCCCCCTCGTCGAACCAAAGGCCCCGAAACCGAAAAAGGAGAAAGTCGTCAAAAGTCCTGCTGGGGTCGTTCGTATATTCCTCTGCATCCCTCTACACACAATATAACATGCAACGCAGGATCCAGAAAAGCTTAAAGCTCGAGAGGCGCGTTTTGGGAAGGCGGCTGCCACCACCAAGACCACCCCTCAGAAACGGGCTGCCCCAGTCGACCCCGAGGAAGAAGAGAAGCGCAAGAAACGTGCGGAACGTTTTGGTATCAAGCAGTAGTCGCGTTGCCTCCTCTCTACATCGATCTACGTATTCTTTTCTTCATGTCGAGTCCACGTCCATCGCATCGTCTTCCTCCACTACTCCTCGTGATGCTTCTTCCTCTCTTCCTCTTCCCACTTCTCCTACGACTGCATCGTTTTCATCGTCGTCCTCCGCCTTGCCAGGTATAGGTAAAGGCCTGAATAAAACAAGGGCCCTGTTTGTATTTTCAGACGGCAGAACACTCCTGTCCAATCCCATCCCCATATGTCGTGCAGCAATATGCTTCAGCACAGAGGCAGGTAACGAAATAGGATTATCCTCAACGTCAGCCTCATCCTCCGAGTCATCTAAATCCGTGACGACTATACCTACAACCACACCACAAATGAGTATTGAGTAAGAATCAGATAGAACAGTAGGAGAGTACGCACGATCTGGCTCTGGTTCATACCAAGTCGACGACTTCATGTTGATTTCATGTATCGGCGGTGTGGGCGGATGGTCAACAGGTTCGAATGGTTCCTCCACCTGCGCCGGCCTCACTACATCCAGATTCTCGTACTGCATTCCATCGTCATCCATTCCCTGCTCGCCCCCGTTCCCGTTCCCCGTTGTGCTGGCGTAGTACGTCGACGGGCTCATCTCGGATATGTTGGGCAACTGCGAGGACCCAACATTATTATTACGTTCATCATTAGGGGAAAGGAAAACCGGGGAGGCGACCGGGAATTGTCCTACATTATGTTGTTGCTCCAACGAAAGGTGCGAAAACCCCTTCTCCAGCGCGGAGAAGCGTCTTCGTTTGGGTCGGTGGGGGTTCACCTGATTACTCGTGTCATCGTTATTATTATTGTTGCGAGGAGATTCTTCGTCGGATTGAGAGGGTGGTGAAGCAGTGGGTGAAGACTCTGAAGAGGATTGGTGGTGGAGATGTTTACGCTTCATGGAGGGTTTGACGAACCAAGGATGTAGAATGGGTGTATATGACGAGATGGAAGCGGCCATGGGGTCTGGGTTTTGAAATACGCGACGGTTCGATGAAGCGACGAGTAGGTGAAGTTCAAGTTGAATGGAGAAGGGGGAGGAGAATTCGACGCCGAGGGGCTATTTCAACCATGCTCGATCACTGGAATTTTCTGGATCGTACTCCAATAAGGGTAAGTGTAATGTCATGTGACTGACGGGTTGCATTGGCATAGATATGTTACGGGTACGTATTTCATGGGTTGGAACATAGAATGCATGCGGAGGGAGGGTACAATATGCGAATGAGATAACAAACAAGCTTAACCACGCTTCTTCGACACACCGACGGTCTTGCCCCGACGACCTGTTTAATTTCAAACCGTATCAGCATAAAATCACTCTCTCATCCGAAAACCAAGACCAAGAAACGGATTGAGAAAATGAATGAAAAGGAGGTTGAACGCACCAGTCGTCTTGGTGTGTTGACCCCTCACACGCAATCCCCAGAAATGTCTCAGTCCACGATGAGCACGAATCTTCTTCAGACGCTCAAGATCATCACGGAGCTTCGAGTCAACACCGTTAGAGAGGATCTGCGAGTTCTTGCCATCGACAATATCTTTTTGTCTGTTCAAGAACCAGGTGGGGATTTTGAATTGCGTGGGGTTTTGGATGATGGTGACGATACGCTCGAGTTCGTCGGAGTTGAGGTCACCAGCACTAAATCATCCAAATCCAAATGATATGTCAGAATAAATGAGAACTCCCACATATGAAAGTGGAACGCACCGCTTGTTGAGGTCAACATCGGCCTTTTTGCAGACCAAGTTGGAGTATCGGCGACCCACACCCTTGATCTCGGTCAAGGCGTACATGATTTTGCGCTTTCCATCGACGTTGGTGTTGAGGAGACGGAGAATGTGCTATACACAAACGTATCCGTGAGATTACGAGCTGGGGCCTTGTGTATCSGGGGGGGATTGGGAGCGTACCTGGAATTGCTGATGTTGTTCGGGGACGACGAGAGACATGCTGGGCACGAAATGACCTAGAATAACGAGGAATCGCATCAACAGACCTGTCCACACATGCCCTGCCTCATCCAAAGTCATCCTGGCCCATCCATCCCAATANCCCCGTCCCAAGTCCATCCAACGGCAAATAACACATCGACAGAGGTTTCGGAGGGCGTGCCAGCATGGATTCGGGACGATGCTCACCTCTCGTTGGGCTTGAAGGGCTTCTGTTTTGTCGGGCGCTGTGTTGAGGGCGACGACTTTGGGGGCGGTTGTTTTGGTGTATTGATATTCGTTGACAAAACAGAAATACCCACGCCACTGCTAAGTCAGTAAGAAATCTGAGCAAGTTGAAAGTTGCAATTTATTTACACGCTAAATGTGATCATGGCTACGACGCCTGCAAAACCTCGTCAATCTGGCATTCCTACGCCTGGCCGCTCATCAGGCATTCCTACGCCCGGAACTCGCTCCCGCTCAACGTCGAGCGCGTCRAATTACGCATCGACAGGCTCAGTGAACAACGATGTTGAATTTATGTCCCGTGCTTTCGCAGACGCCATAAAGGCCAACGACCCTGCTCACCACCGCGCTCCTCGTCTCAGCGACGTTTCAACAACATCTACCTCCTTGGCGACACCTCATTCCGCTGCATTTCCTTCTGGACGKAGATCTGTTGCGGGCGGTCGACCGCCCTCCGTGGCTTCTGCGTCTTCATCTACAACCAACTTTGCGAAATCGACGAATGAACGCGCTAAGACRCCAGGCGGGAACCGACCYCCGAGTAGGACGTCGGATGTCTTTGGTCGTAGTGCGAGYAGGGCTGGGAGAACGTTTGAAGTGGGCGATGGRGTCAGGATAGAGTCCYTGGGATTTGAAGGCACCTTGAGATACCTCGGCGAGATAGATGGGAAATCGGGTCTTTGGGCAGGTGTWGAGCTCGGTGGTGGCTTTGCTGGCAAAGGCAAGAACGACGGCTCGGTAGGAAAGTGCGTGTTTTCTCYCTCGATTRCACCAGTARCAGCGTGCCTGAATTCCTCTTCTCTTCAGCAAACAATATTTTACGTGCCCGCCCAACTGCGGCGTGTTCGTCGCGACAACTAAACTGTCTCCTCCGACCACAGGACTTTTCAATCGTCCCTCYTCTGTTGCATCATCGCGTAATGGCCGCACGACGCCTCTCATGTCAGGCAGGGTWACACCGTCGAAYTCSTTYGGCATGTCYACCAGCTGGACRACACCYTCAGTAGGAGGTCGCGTCACCCCCAGTTCGCTCTCCTCAGGTCGTATAACACCTGGTATGACTCCCAGCGCCAGAGCTCCCCTCAAAGCCTCTAATAGCCTCAACACGAAGAAYACGTCCYTAAATGGAAAGATCACTGCAGGATCGCGTGCATCCAAATACGTCACCATGACSGCCAAACAACTAAGCACTCGAGATGCTACCCCCACGAGCCCAGTCAGGTCTAATAACAACCACATCAATACTTTACTATCTTCACCTACTCAAGCTTCCCGTGTATTATCCTCACCGACTCGGACCAATGGTTCACCGTTTGCGACACCCAAGCCGACACTTGGCGGACGCGTCCCAAGCATGGGTACGCCTACTAGGATTCGACCTTCTGCAAATACACCTAGAGCTCGTGTACTGAGCTCTGTCGCAATGCCTCCCCCCGCCTCCCCCGGCATGTCGAGCAGAACAATATCCCTCAACGACTCCGACACAGAAGCCCCTCCTCCCAAGAAACCAAGCGTCGCCCCRCTGTCCTCAGATATAGAGCTAAGCAGCCTCGCTCTGCAGGAAAGAATAGCTCAAATAATGCAGAGCACTTCATCATCCTCCGAACCCACCGTTCCACTTTCAGCACCTCCAACTATAACTGACGGTGGGCTYGTTGCGCAACTGCAAGCTCAGATATCCTCTCTAGAGGCTGAGAATGAGCGGCTCCTAGCGGCGCAAACGTCCCAAGCTGCAGCTGTACCTACGAGGGATCCGGAACTCGACGCACAACTGGAGTCCCTTCGCGCAGAGAATGAACGGCTCGTCTCTCGCACATCGCAACTTGAAACGAGCCTTCAGGAGAAGGAAGTCTCACTGCATGAAARGGACGCAGCCAAYCAGTTGCTGGAGCTTTCCAAGAAAGAAGTTGTCGGAGAACTTGAGAAGCACAAGGCAGACGCTGAGAGTCGAATCAAGACGCTTCAGCTGAARTTGGAYGACAGTATCGCTTTGGCTACTACGCTYCGGCAGTCTCTAGAGCTGAAGGAGGGTCTGGCGTCCGAGAACGATGCCTTGATACAAGCGAAGGACTCTGAATTGGCTCTCCTGCAATCTCAGCTTGAGAATGCTTATGCGGAATTGGAAGACGAGCGGAGAGAATTGGGAACTCAGATCGACGAGCTTCGAAAAGCCGGTCAGGTAAGCTTCAACTTAGATAGAATTTTYACTTCGGCGTATACTTACATCTTTCGCTTTCGCAGGAAACCATCGCTTTGTATGAGGAGCGCCTGAGTGCCGCGGACACCGATCGTTATGAGCTAGAGGCTCGCATCGCCGAGTTGGAGTCTGAGCAGCAAGTAACGAGTAACGAGACGCCCAATAAGCCTCAGCTCACGTCTGCGACYGAAATCGACAATGAGTCTCTTCGTGAACAAGTGAAGCAYCTACARAAGCGWATYGCYRGCCTGGAAGATAAYCTKGAGGACGCTCGWGCCGCYGTTGAYCGYGARGAAACCATGAATCGTGAACGCCTTCGCCGAGTAAAGGAGAAGGAAGACGCGTTGAAGAAGGAATTGGGAGATGGGCGGAAGGAGATGAATAGGGTGATGAAGATGGAGGCTGCTGCGCAGAGGAGGGTGGAGGAACTCGAGGAGGATATGAAGGAGCTCACGAATGCCTTGGAAGACGCACGAGCGGATGTTGAGACTTTGCGGGAGAAGGTGAGCTCTACGATGGTGTGATGTCACTCTTTTCTGACGAAACAATGCTCAGAATCTGGATGGCGATGAGTTGACATCCAAGAGGCATGCTCAACTCGAAACAGAAGTTGAGCGTCTGCGTAAATTACTCGATGAAAAGAGTAATGCCACAGACGTTGCTTCGGTGAGCAATCCGGTCCGTCTTGAAGCCCTGATTTCTAATCTATTATGTTTGTTTAGATGGAAAGTCTCATCCAGACTCAATCTCAGGAGCTTGTCCACCTTCGTCAAATCCTCGAAGAGAAGACAAGTGAACTCGAAGCGTTGAGAAAGAAGCACAATCGGGAGGTTACCCTGACCAATGGTGTTTCATCGGACCACACATCTTCTCCCACTTCCAGCAAGTACGATGCAAGTGCTGCTCAACGCGATGAGATCAAGGGTCTCAAGTGAGTTTCTTGCCGCGCTGACTTGCATCGCCCTCATCATCCATCCCATGTAGGCACATCGTCCAGGAGCTGCAGAAAGAAGTCGCTGCTGCTGAACAGCAGAAGAAGACGTTCTCCGCGGAGAACAAACTACTGCAGTCAGAAATTGACCAACTCCGTCAAGTTAGCCACCTTTTTCTGCTTATTTTATTGGCGTGGTGTTCATATTGTTTGAAAGGAGGTCAAGCTTCTCGAAGATAACCTGGATCAAAGCTTGGCAACAGAAGAGCACACGTTAAGTGATGAAGATCCAACTTCTGTCGA
The DNA here is from genome assembly GCA_029747585.1 of Pleurotus djamor. Classification (NCBI taxonomy): domain Eukaryota; kingdom Fungi; phylum Basidiomycota; class Agaricomycetes; order Agaricales; family Pleurotaceae; genus Pleurotus; species Pleurotus djamor. The sequence continues at coordinate 12,491 of JAPEVF010000290.1, read as the reverse complement.
ATCACTCCAGCGAGTCATGAAGGAACAGAAGTCACGCTTCGAGGTAGCTATGGTTTTCATGTGGATTGCCCACTAGCTCACTTCACGTCTTTCAGACCGAGCTAGACCAGCTTCGCAAGCGAGTCACTGACGCCGAAATGAAATGTGCTCGGGTGACACACGAAGTAAGTTTTTCATACTGAAAACTTTGTTCGCCATTCTAACTATTCATAGCTCAACAAAGAAATAAGCGAGTTAGAGGCCCTGGTCGAGTCCAAGATCTATCGTGAAGTCCGTTTCTTTTTCTCCTCTTGTGCTTTGGACCATTGAAGCTAACTTCGTTCAGGATGAACTCGAGCAAGAAGTCGATCGACTCAAGGACAAGCTAGCTCGTGCTCAGAGAAAAGCATCGTCTTCATCAACTTCGTCCCATAAACCCGGTGAACTCCCTTCTCTCAAACGACAAGGCTCCGTCGCCAGCACCGAGAGCAGTGTTAGCAACATCGTGAGCTCTAGCGTCAGCGCGGGCCCAAGCATGTCCGAAGAAGTATGCGAAATATGTGAGAAACCTGGGCACGATATATTCTCGTGTGGTCTCTTGAAGGAGGAGACCCGCAAGGATTCTCCTATGAAGACTCATAGTAGCGGCGGTAGCAACGCCAGTGATCTATTCTGTGTCGACTGTGAGAGTCATGGACACGTCGCACAAGATTGTCCGCACTCTCTAGATGTCTTCTAATTCAACCTACCGCCTCTTTTCTTCCTTCCTATCCATTCGTTTATTCGTGCGTAATTACTATCGTATTGTCACACCTTGTCGCATCTGTCTTTTCCATTCTTAGCACATCACTATCGTTCATACTTCTAGTTTCTACGTTCACATACATTCATTTGTCATCTGATATATATAATTATACCCTTGCACATACGGATATTCCACTTCGATTAGCGATTAGCATTCCATTGTATAGCCATGGATATATTCAACGCTCTAAGCCTCGGGCCCTCAGATCAGGACAAGAAATGATGAAAATCAAGGTGGTAGATATGCATACGAGTGGCGAGGTGCGTTACTCCGATTAGACGTACTTCCCTTCGACTTTTATCTGACCTGAGCAAAGTCTGCTCGAATTAGGATGCCCTGCTCTGCCAGGACGTACGCTCTTAGAAAAGCGCGCCTACGCCGTACTCTACTCCAAGCTGGGATGGCACTATGAAGTGGTGAGCTCTTTGCAATCAGACTCGGACTCGATCATACATTGCAACCTGTAGGCTAATGAGGGAGCCTCGAGGCCATGCAGAAATGTATGGAGCCATCCTCATCGCTGAAACCGAGCTGACGTAGTCGGGGGAAGCAGATATCGGCGTACTCTTTTGTCATAACGGTAAGTTCATTTCGATTCGGAAGCCATCCTGAGAGCTGTGAGCTGAAGCTACCTCAGAGGGATACTCTACAATGTGCGGCCACGCTACGCTGGCTTTAGGCCGCTTCTTGGTCGATACTCAAGACGAGGATGTATTTCCGAGACCGTGCAAGAGCCTGATACCGAGCACTCGCACGGGCTTCGTCTTCCTCAATGAACAATGAACGTTGAACGTTGAACATCCAAAAATCCACGTCCCTCATTGTGCTCATGCTCTAGGAACTCTCGGAGTGTGACGGCAGTCTCTCTCTCTCACTTCCTTTCACTGAGAATTTTCCCTTCCAAGTTTGAAGTGAGGAATTGCAATCCTCCGACGAAAACGACCTCGAAATACCTCGAACTTTCCGGTTTACCTAATGAGACCTAATGATTGACAAACCGCTAGTACGCTAGATGGTGCCGAGGTCACTGCTTGCTCTCTCCTGTTTTTATCCCTGGAAAGTAGCCAGCCGATGTCGCCCTTCGCTGTCAACGAGCGACCTTCATCTTGATTGATGGATCATATAAAGTGGATTCTACGGCTAAAGCGAGGAAGGATATCCCAATCAAGAATATGAAGTACGAAGCAGCCAGGTCGTGCTCAGAGATGGCTGGCGGCCAGGGCCTGGTCTCTGCCAGTGCTAATTAATAATTACCTACCTACCAAGTTCCGTCTGTCAATGCTCTCACAGTCGCACTTCTGGTGAGTAACTGGATCTTCTTTCCGATGTCAGACGTCTCACATTCTGGAAACTATAGAATACATTCAAATCGGCGTTATATATTCCCCGTGTTTATTGTGTAAGTGCTTGTTGAGGGGTACGGCGAGCGCAATATCTGCTGACCGGAGATCACGTTCGTCCGTACTCTCCTTTGACAGAAGTTCAGCTCTTCTGTCACAATGATCAATGAACGTTCATGAATTGCGAGGCTCTTGGGTCATGAGACTGGAAGTACTCATAGATCCAGAACTCATACAATCATGCAATAATGCACTGCCATTCGGGAATCGTTAACTGTATACGTCCTTGCGTATGTTGTTCAATATCTTATTCTTGAGTACCCGTGCAGCTAACGACACCGCAACTCAACGGCCCCCAGAAATTCAAGTCCGTCTCTTCAACGTCAAGCCTCCATCTAGTAGCTCCCAATCGATTTGGACTTCGAAATTTCTGTTTCCTAATGTGTTCTGAATACTGTCCGTAAGAAGGGATAGGCGATGTATTCTCTCCGGCTTGGCTAACAATCCTGGGGGATTGGACGGTTTTCTGTCCTTTGTTCTCATGTCAAAGAAGTGCAATATGAAAACAAAGTTCAGGACCTTCGAAACACCGGAAGCGGGGGTCGGTCATGGGTACCACAAAGGTACCCCAAATGAATCACCCTGGAATCACCTCAGTCACCTACCGCTAGGATAAAAGGCTGGCCTTGGTGCTCATTGAACCTCAGGTCAATCCTCTTCGAGCTCTAGTGAGTTCCTCCTAACAATATCTGCACTCGCACTCATACCTCTGTCACAGGGTTTCAAAGTTATCGCGCATGTGAGCTCATGCATCGTTTGTTTGGTGAATTATCCATACTGACAACTGTTACTAGTCATGTCTTACAAGATCACCGTTCGCGTTTATCAAACCAACCCCGCCGCGTGGTTCGATATTGTCGAAAAGACCGTCTGGAACTATGCAAATGGTGGGACTTGGACTGAAGTCGACGGCAAGCACGTCCTTACCATGGGCGGAAGCGGCACTTCCGGTATTTTGCGCTTCGCAGGAAAGGATGAACGCTTCACCGTTGCGCTTGGTGTACACAACTACAAGCGATGGGTTGATGTCAATGTGGGTCTCGCCACCGACCAGACCGCGTGCCTCATCCACAAGGACTACTATACCGACGGCACCCCGCGCAACGCTGCAATATGGAAGCAGTTGAGCGAATTCAAGGCCACTGATAGCGCTACTGGAAGGAGCGTTGCGGTGAAGTATGACGTTGCTGAAGGAAATAACCTTGAGTGCTACATCATCATTGGATGAGTGATAGGGAATGGAGTTCAAGTACAAGAATACTAAGAAATAGTACTGGCTTCCCGTCTGTATGGATATGAATCGATGTTGTCTTCGACTTGTTTGATGCTTACTCCCAGCATAAGACTTCAGTTCTCAACTCGAAGCCTATCAACGTTCTGATAGCCTCCACCCAAAGATCCTGGTTTCAACTCTCCCAAGGACCGTCTAGTGCATCCAGGGAGCGCAAGCTAGGTCCTTCGAGGATAGTCGTCATTCACCAATGCTTGCACCATGAACGTGAGCCGCCAGGTGTGTGAACTCACACAGCAAAGCCCGAATCTTTCTGATGAACACACTTACCGCCAGGTTCGTATCTCATAGCACAGCCTTACCCTTTCCTTTCCCACTGTAGTACTGCCTCCCCCCGATGGGTTTCGTTTTATCGGACAAAGATAGATCCATCAAACCATATGGGAATGACAGTTCGTACAACAGCTTTGCGAAGGGTGAACGTAGTGTCAACCGTGTGAGTAGCTACGGGAAACTCGAATCGTATATCGGCTGGGGCTATGGTAAGTAATGGAAGTGTCCGACTCCTGGACGGAGGGATATATCCAAGGCCTGAATGAGTTGAATTTGTGGTCGTCGCTCGAGGATAATATTACACAGTGCTTGTTGTCATATGATCGAGGGAAGTGGTGTACGGGAGAGCACTCGTTATGTCAAAATATCAGCCAGTACACTGTTGGAATAGAGATTATCAGTCAGGTACTTGGTTCCTGCTTGAATGAGGATAAACCTACCAGCTACGCTCGATCGCCATAAAAGCTTGCTAACACACCAGCGGCCGCTGCGAGAGTGGGACTCCTGCCGGAAACTAGGCGGTTGAAAGCGTAATAACCTGTCAGGCCCCACATAGCTACGAGAAAACACGCATTTTCAGGTGCGTTATTGAGTTATTGAGTAAGTAAGTGCAAAGTAAGTGAGCACTCACCAGCGTTGAGGATACGCTCCGATAAGCCTGGCTTGGGCGTTTCAGATTCAGGTACAGGTACAGGTTCAGGTTCGGGTTTAGGTTTAGGTTTAGCTTCGGAGTCAGGCTCCTTCGCCGCGGCGCGGCGTTGCTCGGACTCGGAGACCATACGACCTTGAGGAGGACACACGTGGTGATAGGGAGATCGTTGTTCTGGAGGTCGTTCCGCAGAGGGGTAGGAAGTGTGAGTGGAACGGTTTATGTGAGTAGGATGGTTGGTGGAGTCGGAGAGGAAAGCAAGAGCTCGTTCCGTCCGACGCGTATGCGTCTTCGTTTGCGTTTGCGTTCGAGTTTGCGTTTGCGTTTGCGTTTGTATTTGTATTTGCGTTTGCGTCTCGGGCTGTTGGTCGGGAATGTCCAACCTGTCGACGGGTCCTGGTTGGCTGTCCAGTTGGACGATGAATACGCCGGCGTTTTGAGGATCTAAAGATGCCTCTAGATCATGTCTGAGAGGGAAAAATCCATCAGTCAAGGCCAATAATACGCGGTTAGAGGGCATTGAACTGGAACTGACGTTTTGATGTAATCTTCGATGGCAGGTTTTACTTTGGGACCACTTGATGAGTGGAGGCCTTTGCCTGGGAAATGAAATGGGAGATTGGTTTGTGTGACTCGGAAAAAACGGGGTAGGGATGGGGAAAATGGGAAATAGGGAGAGGATGGGGAGGATGGGGAATACATGGGGGAATGCGGGAATGGGGAGATGGGGAGATGAGCAAACAGGGACGTACCAACTATCAGGCGGATGGAGGAGTCGCCTCGCCGTTGCGCGCCCTTAATGGCAGAGTCTACGTAAGCGGTGGCTTCGTCCACGTAGAAACCATGCAGGTCTATCGTGTCGGGACCGTTGTCCTGTGCAATACAGCAGGTGAACGCGTGAACGCGAACGCGACGAGGAAATGTCGGTAAGTACGATCTAGTGACTATAGTACATACATAAACCAGTACTTACCTTATTATTCTCTATCACATTTTACGTTCAGAGTCATTCAATGTGTTCATTTCCACCTTAAATCCAAATTCGTTTTACTCACCTTTGAATATCCACGCGCTGGCTTGTTGGTTGAACATCTTCATCTTTGATTTATGTTCCTTGCCCTTGAGCGATAGTTCTTTCGCTCGGGTATGATCACCTGATCGGTAGGCTTGTCGGCTTTCGTCGAAGCAGCGAGCCATGTGGTCGCCATGTTCTTTGGCTGATGCTCGAAGGGAGTTGTAGATGTCCCACTGGGGGTCGAGCGATTCGTCATTGGAAGGTGAGGGTGAGGGTGAAGGTGAAGGTGAGGGGTTGATTCCAGTGTGAGTGCGAGTCTGAACGGCGGGTTTGGGGGTGGGTTTATTGACATTGACTCGGAGGTTGCGGTTGCGGATGCTGTTTAGTCTTAAGGAACGTACAAGGTATTCGTAGATCAAAGCAGACTCGGACTCGGAGGACGTCTGTGTAGTAAGTATATATGTAAGCTTCAGTCTTGATTAATGATTTGTAGATGATTGTAGATTATAAGGGCAAAGGGAATGGACGAGATGGGGACTCGGACGCACCTGTGTGCTGGGTTTCGTGGATCTTTGTTGGTGTTGGGGGGAGAGGGATGGTTGGCGTTGATGGCGTTGAGGGTGTTGGGGATGTTGAACGCGTTCAGTACGTTCAGTACGTTGGGTACCACGTAAAGGCTGTGGCTCCCCCGGTGGATAGTCATAAAGCGGATTATAGATCTTCTTCGGGACGCCAAAGTCACCCATGATAAGTCGTCAGTACTTCAGTACTTCAGTGACAACTCTAGCGTTGGAGTCCAATTCGAACGGATTGATTGAGTCGAATGCGGGACCCGGGACCCCAGAAGATGCAGGATCTCCCCAATGCCGTTGAATTGCTTCCATTTAGCGCGCTGATGCGAATGATGCATGATGGGAGGTGCACGCAGCCAGCCTTGAGCGCTGAGCTTGAGGCCTTGAGGCTTGAGAACGTTGACGGTCCGAGTTGAGCTTGAGTTGAGCTTCTGAGAATAGACATCCCCTGTACCTCCTATCAGCAGTCGGTCTCCTCGCGAAGCGGGGGAGACAAAGACGAGGACGACTAGTGGACATCCCGCGTTGCGACTTGAGATCCTGAGAGTTGGGAGCCAGTGTATTCCCCTTTTTGGGACGTCTGGCTGTTGTGATTGACTTGGAGTGGAGGAGGAAGGGTGCATGTGATGGGGATGCATGAGGTTGAATACGGGTGTCTTGGAGTGGAGGAGGAGGGATAGATAGATTGGTGTAAGTATACGTATACTTCACTCTGACTTGGCGTCCGAGTGACGGCTTGTTGCACGTCTTGCTCCAAGTTCTTCATAAACACTAGCTGGCGCTCGAGAGCGCCCAAAAACCACCTTGCTTCCTTGAGTCCAAATTGAGTGCTTGAGCTCGAGTTCCAGGCGACTCTCGATGAACGCTTGGTCAACATTTAGTACAATGCTCAAGGAGCATAGTACTTATACAAGACTCATCATCCGCCCCAGCAAGATACTCTAAGACAGTCACAGCACCTCGCCGCCCAACCTTCGGTTGGCTGGGCTCGGTGCCTGGGGGAAGGGTGCAGATGGTGACTCAGACATTTTACATGGATGATTTCGAGGCGGGACGACAACAGGGATGGCCCAAGTTTGGGCTCAACTTTCAAGTTCAATTTCATGAATTGACAAGAACTACAGGTGTGTAGACTAGCGCCCGCAAAACGCCCGAAGGCAGGGTCTTTTGAAGACTAAAATGAATAGACTTGACGAATAAGGCGATTTACAACAGTAGAGTGAGCTTGCTGAAGCAAGGTGATAACTGGCTCAGCAAGAGCAATCAGACTGCTATACGAGCTCAATCAGTCAATACTTGCGACACGAGCACATAATATGAGCCTAGACATGCGTGGTCCCAGGTACGAGAGAAGCACACTATTACCATAAAAGGCATTGATGTGCGAGTGTCGTGTAATGCGTAGATTAGCGCCCTCCAAACGCTCAATCAAGGGTCCGGTAGGTTACTTAAAAGGATAGACTTGACGAATAAGGCAATTTACGACAGTAGAGTGACCTTGCTGAAGCAAGGTGACTAGTATACCTATCGGGTCGGGGGTTTGGAGATGGAAGACATAGTAGAGTATAGCCTCAGCGGACGGGATACGTCTTGAAGCTTGAAGCTTGAACGTTGACGTTGAACGTTTGAACAATGGCTCTGAGTGGATGGACATATGTCATTGTCACAAATTTGAGGTTCGGACCGGGATAGATGACGCGACGCGTTTTTGAGGTTCACCAATCATCGTCCTTGATAAACGCAGCGACCAGTCGAAGTACTAAAACACGCACAATATAATAAATATCGCTCCTATGCAAACTTGTACACAATGGCACAGAATAATACACACACAAATCTCGATTCTTCAAATGGGTGTGTTACCTCGAATCACGGCTAGCCAACGCCTTCAACCTCTGCTGCAACGGCGTCTGCGTCTGCCCCACATCCTCTCTCGCACTGCTCCTCCCCATCGCCATCGTCTTTGAATGTAAACCTGAAGTTGGATTTGAATCACGATCGGTGAACAACCCAAGAGCCACCGTCGGTGCCGACTCGACCAACTTGGGCGACGAAGGTGCTGTTCCAGTTACAGTTACACCCCCTGCTCCTGCTCTGTCTGTCGACCCTTCCCGACGAGTAGATGACGACCCATCACGACCACGTTCACGAGACGTCGACGGTGATGACGAGGACATACGCGAATGTTCATGATGCGAAGGTGACACCATCGTTCCCACCGACTGATCGTGATCGTCGATGTGATCCAGATATTCGATAGTCTCCTCCACGACGGCTACGCGTGTCCACCGCCTAAACCGCGTATACTTCCCGAGTCCGCCTTTATTCGACAGACCCTCCCATTTATTGTCTCCGTACACCCATCCGTCGACGTCCGTGAACGGTTCATTAACACTATTCTCGTTGATACCCTCTTGTTCCGTGTCCCCTTGTGCGCCATGCGTATCTTTCACGTGGTCTTTCTCTTTCTCCTTCTCCTTATCCAGGTGTTTATCGTCTCTGATTTCCATGAGGGTGACATTGGATGCAGACGAGGAAGATGAAGAGCTAGTGATTGATTCGCGGAGCTTTGCGAAGCGGCTTGTGCTCGTTGAAGTTGATGGACTGGCGAGTTCGTCTTTGATGATGGGGAGAGGTCTCTCCACGCGTGCGACGACACCGTTCTGATTCTCCGGGGTTTCCTTCCGTAAGAGAACTTTCCACTCTGGTTCTTCCCAACGCCATCGCGCTGTCCGTTTGACGTACGCCCCGGGTTTTGATGGATTGGGTAGGACGACGGTGGTGTCGTCTGGTAGTGAGAATGATGAGGGCGGTGATACGGGTTGGAGGGATGCGGTAGACCAGGAAGGACGTTCGGCGGGGATGAGGGCGGCTGTCCAGTCCAACCCCATCCACCATCGTTGGTTTTCGTATACGGTAAACAAGAAACGTAATGATGCTGACGGAGTGGATGGTTGAGTGGGTGTAAACTTAAGTGAGGAGGAAGAGGATGTTGTGAGCGGAAGTGGTGGAGGGGAGACGAATGACACGAGTTTATAGATGCCGAACCGGATGTGTGCACTCTTCATCAACGTCGTCCTGAGCGTAACAGCCCATGGCGCGCGATGGGTCAATAGAACAGTGCCAGCGACAGCGACGAGGATATGCAGCGGTGCATATCGCGTCAAAACGATGTAGGGAAAGTAGAGGATGAGGTAAGGGCGGGGACGGGCGGAGAGTGTAGGAAGATGGGCCAAGGTTGGAAGGAGGGACTCGATGAGAAGTAGGTCTGTTATGACGGCCTGCAAAGAGTTTTCTGTCGTCACCGGGGGACTCTGTGTTCGTCTTGGTAGCAGGTACGCGCAGAGCCAGAGCAGCAGGGGAAGGGCGTAGACCAGCACGCCTGGGAGAAAGAGGCACACGACCCACCAACCCGCCAACAAAAGCCAACTATCATAGAAAGTAGGACGGGACCACGACGCCGCCTGCAACACAAATCTTGCGCATCGAACGGGCTCGGCAAGGCGGATGAGGGCGTTTGTGAGTGGCTGGGGGACAGTGTTTAGAAAGCTGGACAAGGACATTGTCAGCCGCAAAGAGTGATCCGGTCATCCTCGGTCAGCATCGATCATCCTCCTTATCTAATCAACCAACCCTATAAATACCCCGTCCATCGCAGCTTGCCTGTCCCCAATCGACTCGTCTTCTTTCTTCTTCTTCTCAGCCCAGCCATGTCTCCCCGCGTCGCAATCATCATTTACAGCATGTACGGCCATGTCGCGAAGCGTACGTCCCTCGTCCTCTTTTTGTATGACCCACCTGACTTTTTGGCAGTGGCCGAAAGCGTCAAGGCAGGCATCGAGACAGCAGGAGGCTCTGCTAAAATCCTCCAGTACGTCCCTCTCCCTCCAACAAATCCCACCATACTCATCACACAAACAGAGTCCCCGAAACCCTCCCCACCGAAGTGCTCACAAAAATGCACGCTCCCGCAAAGCCTGACTACCCCACCGTCGCGGCCGCCGATCTCAAGGAATACGACGGTTTCCTCTTTGGTATCCCCACGAGATACGGAAACTTCCCTGCCCAATGGAAGGTTCGTCTATCCATATCCCCTCTCATCCAACTCCGTGTATTCATGCATCGAAAACCACAAACAGGCATTCTGGGACACCACTGGTGGACTCTGGGCTTCCGGTGCTCTCGCTGGGAAATACGCGGGTCTCTTCATCTCCACCGCAGGTCTAGGTGGAGGTCAAGAGACTACCGCCATCTCCTCCATGTCCACTCTCGCTCACCACGGGTGAATACTTCCTTCCTTCCTCGTCCTCCCCTATTACCCCTTTACTCATCGCGGTGCTTTTGCAGGATCATCTACGTCCCCTTGGGATACGCCCACCACTTTGCCGACGCGACCAACCTCTCTGAGGTCCACGGTGGTTCCCCCTGGGGTGCGGGTACCCTCGCAGGCGCAGACGGCTCCCGCCAGCCCTCTGAACTCGAACTCCGTGTCGCGGGTATTCAGGGAAAGATGTTCTGGGAGACCCTTGCGAAGGTCAAGTTCTAGAAGGAATAGAAGGAGTGTGATGTGATGTACGTTACAAACGAAATGGATAGAATATACAATGTGAATGAATGTCGTCAGTGATTGTGGATGATAAGAAGCGACGAGGATAAGTTCATCAATGACGCGATAGCGGTAGTACTTACTGGCCGCCGCGTTTATTACTCGTATCTTAAGCATACGACAGCTATTTCTTTGTTCCTGTTTGTCGCATCCTTGGCATAACCGGCGTCGACCTAGGCAGCCTCTATGACGGCGTCGACCGAGACATCACCCAACGCGCCCCTTTTTCATCTCCTAGTGCACTCAAGTGACCTTTCTCGCATTTTTATCGCAGTCGCCATCAATGTCGTCTCTTTTTATCGTGCTTATGTCTACCTAATTAACTTTATTCATATCTCCGAATACCTCCTTTTCACTGACTCTACACTTATATTGTTCCGGACTTCTCCTCATTGATAATGAGGGGGAGCCGAAGCGGAGCGAGGCGAATCTTGTCAAGGTGAAAAAAATATTGTACCCGTCTATCCGTTCCAAATCCGTTCATACCGACGATCGGTGATCTCAACAAACGCGTCGCGTTATCTATCCGTCCCCTCCGAGTCAGGGTCATCGTCATCGATACGTCCCAAAGTCAAGCGATATCTCGTCTACTCTATATCAAGTTCCACAGTTTTAGGAGGAGGATGAGCTACCGATAGGAGACTCCTGTGACTCAGGTTTCGTTAGCGTCCTCTAACTATCCTCATCCGGCTCGAAGTTCAAGTTGGTTTTCATTCCAACCCTCGTGTCAGCGTCAGCGTCAAATGGAAGCATCCATATACTGAGAGCTGAGTACATGCGAAGTTCTTGATGATTTCGCATCGAGGCACTCCAAGTTCTTTCATCCTGAGTCTTCAACGCCGCTACAGCCTACTCTAGGGTTACTTACCTCAAACTAACCTCTCATCATACATATCATGGGTATCTTCGGTGTGCTGAAGACAATCTACGATTCCTTTTGTCCTCCAGAGGAGTCAGAGCTACAGCCTCAGCCGCAGTCGCAGCCTCAACACACCCAACATCGTCAACACTCCCAACACCCTCAACACATCCAGCTTCCTCAACATCTTGACCGCCCTCAACGTCAAAGAACTAGAAAACCCCACACACAGCCTCAGGTGCGTTGTTCGTGCATCGTCCTTTAAGTTAATACCTACATACTTACTCGGTATTTATCATAACTACCCGCCGCCAACCACTAACCAGATCTTGAGCACCAACACACCCACTGACGACCATCCCCACTACACCTCCCTTCAAGCTCGTGCATCAGCCAAAGAACATGGGTACCACATGTCTCGATGCTTCGACGAAAGCCAACAAGCTCGTGCACGCGGTGAGCACACCAGAGCCAAGGAACTCTTAAATGAGGGGAAGGAACATAAAGCGAAAATGCACAAGTTGAACCGAGTAGCTAGTGATCTGGTATTCGAAGGTGAGTAATTTTAAGTTATTTAACGCGTATACTTCATGACCATTTGAACACATGTAACAGAGAATAACAAGGTGCTTACTTACTTACATGCATCGTTATATCAACGTCTCCTTCGTTTGATTCACGCGTTCACCTGGTGTGTGTGTTAGGACAACAATCCCAACAGGATCGACCTGCATGGTCTCTACGTGGACGAAGCCATCGCTTACACAGACCGTGCCATTAAACACGCGAAACAGCGAGGCGACTCCTCAGTCCGCCTTATAGTGGGTACGAACCCCATCTCCCCATCTCATCCACTCCTCCGAGTCCGCTTTTTCACTTCTCACACAACCAATCTCTCCCACCCAGGCAAAGGCCTCCACTCAACAACTGGTCCCAAAGTGAAACCCGCAATCGAGAATTTCCTCAAAAAGTCAGTGCCCTCCCCCCTCCCTTTMATCCCTACCCCCCTCCCTATCCCTATCCCTATCCCTATCCCTATCCC
>JAPEVF010000029.1:105960-171929 GCA_029747585.1 Pleurotus djamor | reverse complement strand
TTGGGTGTTGGGTGTCGGGTGTCGCCGTCGGGGTGTTGGAGCTTGGGTGTGCGTGTGCGTGATTCNGTGGAGTGGGACGGTGAGAATGAGAATGAGAATGAGAATGAGAATGAGAATGAGAAAGGAAATATAAATGGAGGGAACGNAAATGGTTGCATGTGGGCGGTTAGGAACGATGCGAACAATGCGTTGGAAGGATGTGAACGATGCAGGGAACGGAATGGGAAGGAAGAGGGGGATGGGGATCATGGGGATGATACAAAGGATACCATGGAACGTCATTAGAAACGATGAGAACCAGTAAACATAGAGCAGAGGAGAGCGAGCAGAGTACTAACGGGTAGAACTGAGAATCTGAGATGAAAGAACGGAGAAGAGATGCAGTGTCTTTATGAACGGACCACTCGGCTGAACGGTTGAACGGTTGGGCGTGTGAGAGGTTGAGCTCGTTCGAATTGGTACAATGGGTGATTGGGTCAACTGGTGGACGGTGAGATTGAATGGTGGAAGGGGGAATTGTTGAAAGTATTGAGTACGGTTGGATATGAGCTCGTGTCAGGCCTTCCTTACGCTACCTCGGACGAATACTCACCTATGCACCTACCAAAATTGTGCGTGGAATCCTGGTATACTCTTCTTGGCGCGAGCGAATCGTGCTCTAGGGTGTCGGTCATCCTACAGGCGTACGAAGGGGAGTAAGGTAGGATGTAGCGTCGTAGTGTCGCTGAGTGAGCGTGGAAAATTGACTGACACCAGCGACTGTTACCATTGCCATGTTGACCGTTGACATCGTTAAACGAACAAACGGTTGAACAGTTGATCGGGTTGAACGGTTTAACAGCTTCGACGGTTTGAAAGGGTTGAACGGTTAACCGTCTTAGATGGCTTGAGCGGTCGGATGATTTGCGCAGTTTGGATGGGTTGAAGAGGAACGGTTGAACGTTTGAATGAATACGAACAGAACACGCTTCGAGCCTTCGCGGCGGCACGACTCCATGACGCGTAAGATGTATACAGGGTAGAGTAACTTACCTACTGAAAATGATATCCCATGTGACATAGTCCGAGTTGTAGTGTACTCTAAAGAGGAACGGGCGTTTACGAGCATGTCCGGTGCTGTTATGTGGTAACGGGTTCTAGTGGATTGTCGGTTGCTCTACTCTGCTCTAGAGTAGATTACCCTCTTCGGTCCGTCTTGGAGTTGAACGTTGAGTCTCGATATACAGGTCGTTCGAACGTTTAACGTTTACGGCTTACCAGTGACTTCCGCGGCTGCGAGGTCGATTGGTTGACGTGAATTTGGGAGGGCGGGGATGATCGGGTGATTTGTGGGATTGGATTTTAAGAAGGGGGGAAAAGATTTAGAGAAGTGAGCATGCCGCGATGATTCCTGCCATGAATCATTGTACCGCCAGAAAAACAAAGCAAAAATCGGCGACCGCATACTCAAGTTCACAAGGTGGTTCGGGGCTGTATCGAGACGGGGCGGTGAGGTTTGTGATTTACTCACTCGGCCTGGAGGCGTTGAGAAGCTCGGACAAGGGCGCAGGAGTTGGACTTCGTGTGACAGCGTACTTGACTCTTATTCGAGGATTGTAAATGTTGTGGGTCGATTCTGGGCTCTCGAAGGGTCTACGGTTGACGTTGAACGTCCGATGATCTAGAGTACGTCCGTGTTAAACGTTAAATGGTCAGGATACGAAATCACAAAAAACCGTACAGTACCGAGATCACCACCGATGAGCTCATTGATAGAACAGGCTTTCTCGCCGGTTTTTTGCCATTTGTTCGAGCTTCCTGTTTCGCGTTCTTTCCAAACGAACCCAGCGTTATGACCTTCGTCACTCAGCTTCAATACACTGTAAGCCACAAGGTAATGATTGTATAACCATTGTGTTGTGCGTTCGCGTTCTCGGTAGCCTACGTAGGAGAAAAAAAGCCGACAAAGGACAACATTTTCCAACGAGGTTGCATGGAGTGGACGGACTCCTTTGCGAGCTTTTGCTATTTGTTCAACCGTCCTGTTTGGCTTAGGAGAGGGGTTCCATGCTCAACGGTCAATGTTCAGGAGAGAGTGGATGTATAGAGTAATCTGCCGCTCGTGTACTAGTAGATATGTCGCTGCGCGGGATCAATTTTGAAGCCTGTAATGAGTTTCTCAGTGTCCGAGCCTAGAATTAAGTCATGGAGAAGGGAGTACACGCACAGAGGCCCCTGCAGCTGGGATTTCATCTCGACCAACTCTAGACCACAACAACCGTCGTCGCTGTTTCTCTCAGTGAGGTCAACGAGATCCAATGGATATACCTCCTCTTACACGTCGTTTTCTTAGCTTGACTCAGGGTTCTCCCTGCCGCTCTCCCCGTCTGTTTCGGCTCGCTTCGTCGCTTCCGTCTCCCCCACCGAGTGCTCTGGAAATTAACGCGATCGGCTTCTGATTCTGAACGCACCGAACCGCGAGTAGTGGGAAGAAATGAAATGAATTCAAGACCTTCCAGCACTTACTCTAGATGACAAGTGCCGCCATGGAATAGAAGTAGGACATCAGGAAAAACATTTTTGGGTAAAAGCTTATCAAAGTTTTGAACAGAGACAGATGTTTAAGCCAAAGCATTAAACTCACTCTCAGTGGCATTCACTAGCTTTCAGTAGCTTTCATGTTTTTGAATCAGCAATAGTGTGTCTTTTTTAGCTTTCAACTGCTTTGAGTTAATTGTGTAAGCAGTATAATCCTTACATTTAGCTTTCACTGGCTTTCAGCATCTTGCATGAGCAGCATCCAGTTTCAATTTATCTTTCAATAGCTTTCAGCTTATTATCTACATAGTGTTATATCCAGATCAAGCTTTCATTAGCTTTCATCATCTTTCATTATCTTTCAAATATAAGTCAAGCACAATTGATTGCAGGAGCTTTATACGACACAGCCCAATAGAATATAACAAACAAATATGAAGGAATTAAAACATGTTAGAATGTGAGGGGATAGTGGAGTGGACAGCTGTGGTGCCGACTGAGGGTCAGTCCCCACTCTGACTGTTAAGTCAAAATCATGTAAACCATCCAAAGGGGATAGACTGCCAAATGGGGACTATTAGGAAATATCCCCGGATAGCCAGGTGGGGACTGGCAGGTAAGTCCTCATTCTGACTATCTGGGGATATGCACAGCCTTGCCTATTCAAGCTCCGCCCACTTTCTCTAATTTGAAATCGTTCAAGTCCACCACATCACTCTCTTGCACGTCTTCCTTCCTCTTTACCCTTCCTAGTATGTGACCTCCAACCTTAACCTGAGGCAGCAGATTTGTGCAGCCTTTTCCCTTCAACGTTTTAGCCTCTCTTTCCCGGCTTTCACCTTAGAACCATTGGACTGACTGGTGTTGTAGAGGTGTGTGGGCGGTGTTATGGGCGAGCGGTAAGCTCTCATTAATGTTTTCTCAATCACGTTTACTGATTGTGTCTACATTTGAATGGAGCATATTTCAATCAACATCCTTGCTTTGGAGTCGCACAGTGATGCCCAGGAAGAAAAGGCTGTAGGTGGTATTCATACTTCGTAGTCTGAACCCAGCTTAAACCTTTCTACAGATATACCGCAAGATGCTGTTACACCATTGCTAGCCTTATCGTATGCCCCTTACCATTCCGTATACTTTTCTCTTATACGTGTCAAGCTAGTTAGCTTCAAATAATAATATTCAATTTTGACCGTATATTGAAAGAAGCAAGATCTATCAGAATATGTAAGTATTGGCGATTTCCTAAATATGTATGATGTTTCTTGCTTTATATAGCTTTTTACAGCTTAATGTAGCTTTCACAGCTTTCGCAGCTTTCATGTACATGTTTATCTTTAGAATCTTTCATAAGCTTTCATTTATGGATGTTACATAATACTTGCTTTCACCCGCTTTCAGCTGCTTTCATCTGAGTAGTTATACATATAACCTTTCTCCCATAGCTTTCACCCCCTTTTTAGCTTTGATATGCTTTACGGTTCCCGAAATGTGACTGGCCGAAAAAGACTCAAGTAAACCTGAAAAGAATAAGAACGGTCGGAAATGATAATGAAACGCGAGAAACGGGGTTACTTACCAAGAATAAAGAAGCAGAGTCGCATTGAAGGCTACGAAAAAATGATTAGAAGTGATTTGAGAGTTGAATCAATAATGCAAAACTTGACTTACTAGAGTACAAGGTCATCGTCACAAATTAGTGATGAGTCGTTCAAGGCTTGAGCAAAAAGCGCGGGAATGGTTAATGATGAAATCTGCGAAATGCAAGTCACTAGTAAATGGTCAATAAATCGAGAAAGATAAACATACTTACCTTTTGGAGGACAAAGGTGAAGACCAATGAACAGTGGTGGTGACGGCGAGAGACTTGAGAATGCGAGAAGAGAGGAGAGAGAAGAGTGATGAAAGAAGAGATCAGAAGAAGAGAGGAGAGGAGAGGAGAGAGGAGAGGAGAGGAGATGATGATGAGACTTGAGGCGAAACTCGAGCCCTCTTTATAGGATTCCAGGTAGGGACTCGTTAATCGCCGTTTCCGAATAATCGAGACTTGGGAAGCTTGGAAAATAATTGTAGAATGAGCCTAGAGCGGCGAACTGGTAAGCGAGGAGTCTTGGCGCTCAGGGTCTGTCCCCAAGAGCGGCGAACTGAGACCTGGAAGCGAGAGGAACGGGTGAACGGTACGAGGAGGAGAAGGAGAGTACTGTTTTCGTTCTCTCTGTGTTCCTCTTGTTCCGCTGCCTGTCAGTGCTGCGGGTAGACTGTAGGTAGACNTACGGGNCGCCTATTTCTGCAGCTGGTACTGAGGATGGGTGGTGTGGAAGAGGAAAACGACGCAAATCGAGGAGAAGGAAGGGGRATAGGAGGGATCCAGGAGATCCAGGAGTTTTGCGTCGTTTCGCGTATCCTCTCCCAAAACAAATTTTCTGTCTACCTCTCGGACATGCACGAGCATCTGTAGTCTATATACACTCATTTCTAAGCCTAAGAGCACGATTCGAGCAACGAAATTAGTGAAATTGGACGAACCTCCTCAAGCCCCTGGCGGCTGAGTTTCAACTTCATTGCCCTTATTCGGAAGTAACCACCTCTTGTCCTCCTACCATTACGTCCCCAAGTCCCTCCCCAATGTTTTTCGTCGCTCTTGGACGCCGTTATCGCTACACGCATGTTATTCGAAGCTTCTACGCTGCCGTCAAACCCTTTGCCCTTTCATTTTTGTTTTTCCCACCGCCATAACTCTTCATTTTGCCGTTCCACCTCTCCTGCTCTCCTCGCCGAAACCACGGAAAACATGTCCATTCAAACCTATTCGCCGATTCCTACCGCTCCTATGTCTCTATTCCCTCCGTTCCCCATATGCTCTGCCCCGAAACAGTTCATCGTCACTACGGGAACACATTCTGAGTGAGTTTCAACTTCATTTCCCTCTCGTGCCGTAGAACTGACATTTCCTTGTCCAGACATCGCTTTCTCATACTTTCAAACGCCTTGTATAGACTCGACTTGACGGGCAGGATGAATCTGTGTCGTGGGTGACGGTAAGTTTTCCGTCACATTTTTTCAACCGAAATTTCCCGCTAACCAACGATGTCTATACAGATCGACTCCATTTTATCGCTCCCTCCTCTCGTTTAGTCTATCGTTTGCTGCTGGTAAGTCCGTTTTCTCTCTGACAATTCCGCGCTGAAAACGATTTTTGTATAGATCGACTCCATTTTATCGCACCCTAGCAACCCCCACGCCTCTCGTTTTGATTCCAACATCAGGAAAAACATTTTTGGGTAAAAGCTTATCAAAGTTTTGAACAGAGACAGATGTTTAAGCCAAAGCATTAAACTCACTCTCAGTGGCATTCACTAGCTTTCAGTAGCTTTCATGTTTTTGAATCAGCAATAGTGTGTCNTTTTTTAGCTTTCAANCTGCTTTGAGTTAATTGTGTAAGCAGTATAATCCTTACATTTAGCTTTCACTGGCTTTCAGCATCTTGCATGAGCAGCATCCAGTTTCAATTTATCTTTCAATAGCTTTCAGCTTATTATCTACATAGTGTTATATCCAGATCAAGCTTTCATTAGCTTTCATCATCTTTCATCATCTTTCAAATATAATTCAAGCACAATTGATTGCAGGAGCTTTATACGACACAGCCCAATAGAATATAACAAATAAATATGAAGGAATTAAAACATGTTAGAATGTGAGGGAATAGTGGAGTGGACAGCTGTGGTGCCGACTGAGGGTCAGTCCCCACTCTGACTGTTAAGTCAAAATCATGTAAACCATCCAAAGGGGATAGACTGCCAAATGGGGACGAATCTTTCATAAGCTTTCATTTATGGATGTTACATAATACTTGCTTTCACCCGCTTTCAGCTGCTTTCATCTGAGTAGTTATACATATAACCTTTCTCCCATAGCTTTCACCCCCTTTTTAGCTTTGATATGCTTTATCTTTCTTTATAGCAAAATAGGTTTTTCCTGATGAGCTCACCAAATATGGCGGTCAGCTTGCCCACAAGATTCCTTTTCAAGTGCGCCGATAGCTGACTTCGGAGGAAGAGTAACTTGCCTTCCTTAGACTGGACAAGTAACGAGTGGGAGCTATGGAAGATCATAGAATGTGGTAGAAATTGAATGCAGAGGCGGACTTACTCAGGTTGCACCGTTTGATAAGGTACATAAAGGTATTTATTGGCCTGAGTCTTCTGTCCGGAGTCAGTGTAGAAATCGCGCAGCTGCCGAACGACTGAGTGATCTTTGTTTCAAAGATGGAACCAAGAAAAGATGCACTTACTCGACGCTCAAGGTGAGCCAAGTTTTCAATTTTCTCCGCCTTCTGCGCCAGGCGCCGCTCAGTCTGGGTGATGGTTTTTCGGCTGTGAGGATTTGAATTACCCTTCCGATATGTCTTGTCATGCTTGTACCCAGATAAGACCACAATACATGAGGATGAGGCGGTGGTAGCAATGGAATTCAGCGTCGCCGACTGGGCGTCTCTCCAGGCGGGTAGCGGCGGTACGACACAATCTAGACCAAGAGAGCGTGCGTTGGCAGCGTAAAGGTCCCCAGGGTTTTTGGTAGGGATAGGCTTGGTGAGAAAGGCATGCCAGTAGGTTTCATCGCGCGGTGGCGCGGCAATTTGGCTGATAATCGTGAATCTCTCAAACCATAAGTATTTGAAGTTGACTTACTGGAGCTTTAAATAATCCAGAATACGTTGTGTTGCAACAAGATCTGTAAAATCCAAGTCCCTTGACTCTCCGGGCTCGAGGAGCTCGGTTGGAAAGATATACCGCAATATGATGGGATGGCGCTCCCGAATTTGTGTTAACAGTGGGATGAGTGTCCCCCCAATAGATTTTCCCAGAGACGTATCTATACAGGTAACAATATAGTGACGGAAGAAACAAAAGAAAGGGCATACCATCTTTGGGAGCGAGAATCATGTCACATAAATCGCTGATCTCCTGTTCCACTAGGTAACCCACCGTTGAGGCGGCTTGGCTCGCAGCTATCATCCACAACAAATACATACTACCTAAGGATGCCAGTCAGGTCTTCAACAAATACCAGAGGTCTAAGGTTCAAGGCTTACCAGCGGCAGCAAGAGATGCAAATTTTCTCCCCTTGTAAACCCATTCATGAAAGGTGGAATTTTTGACGGCCAGCTTTTGCTGCTTGGAGAGATGAAGGAAGACTTCGTTGATGGATGCATCCTGCCTCTTTCTCTTTATAGGTAGCGAACACGCATCGCTCTCGCTGAGTTGCATTCGTACACTAGCCAGGTTAGCCGTTTTGAACATAGAGATAGAACACGGGAACTTACCTCTCTGTCTTCAGCGAAAGGATGATAAGGTTGAGCATATTGAGGAACGATTCAGCGGTCTGGTGAGATTTGGCCTTCTGAAGTTGCCACAGCAGGGAAGGGATAGACCCATCCTGTAACATTGCCGCGCTAGACATATCCACTCCGCCTGTGTGCAGATATGAGGCAACAGTATGTGCCCAGTTCGTGGAGTCCTGAGGTCGATAGTTATCCGAAAGGTTGATGACCTTCCCCAGTACGGAGCGTGTTTGAGCAGAGTGCGTCCCATAACCTCCAGAGTCCACAGGTTTCCAAACCTTCCCATTGCTCCCGCGGGGACATTTCTTCTTCTGCTTTCTGGCTCTCTTTGGTCTGTCGCCTTGGGGAGCTTACAGTCAAGTCATCGAACAGCTTCAACCCAACATACCATGTCAGCCGATCAACCTCAGTTTCCTATCATCAAAGTATCCCCTCATCCTCCTCCAACTCCACCATTCCATCTCTTCACCTTTCAATCCCTTGGACAAAGACCACCAAGGAGGCTGGTGCTCTTCTTCTTATCACTGGGCGCCCCTCTCTCTGCCCTTGTGACGCTATGAGAAACCACCTCTCTGTCAATGTAGGCATTCCCCCAGACTCACACCTCTTCTCCTACCGTTCACCATCTGGTTCCTGGTGCGCTATGTCCAAGACAGCCTTCCTGGAGAGGTGCACAAGTGTCTGGTCATCGCATGGACTGACGTCTGACGTCAAGGGGCATAGTTTCCGCATTGGGGGTGCTACTGAGCTTCTCCTCTCAGGAGTTCCACCAGAGGTTGTTGCCTCAGTGGGTCGATGGAAGTCCTCCGCTTTCCTTCTCTACTGGAGGCGCATTGAAGAAATTCTTCCCCATCAACCTTATATAATATTAGACGGTCGGTTTAAGCTTGGTGAAAGGTGGAGCAAACCTCTGTAGACTGCATCTGGAAGTAGCCAAAATGCTTGTCATGGAAAATCATCTGCCTCGCAAAGGCACGTTTGTCGGCGTCGTCCAGAGTAGCGAAGTCTTCATCCTTAAAATCAGCGGGTCGAGGGGCTGGGAAGCCGATAAAGTGGATGAGACGACAGGTATCCGGGTGGTTGAGCTGTGTCTGACGCAGATTAATCGCGCCAAAGTCGCCTCCGTGGGCACCATATATCTTGTAGCCTAGAACATCGACCATCAACGTATTCATAGTTCTTGCAACGTCTGGTGTACTGTGTGCCTTGTCTGGGACGATACTGGATAGGAATATACCCGGAAGAGAGGGTAAGACAACGTGAAACCTATAAGTATATGTGTTATTGTGTGTACTGGTGAGGTTTTAATGTTTATTCGACTTACGCGGGTTGACCAGGGGGAGGATTCGTCAACGGTTCGATTAGGTACTTGTATTCGAAGATCGTGAACGGCCAACCATGCAGGATCAAAAGTGGGATAGCATCTGGTCTGGAGCTCCTTTGATGCACGAAGTGGATTCTGGGGGAAAAGTCGACTGTGAATGCCACGAAATTCAGCATGAGAGAGAGTTTTACTTCGTAGCTTCAATTTCGACAGTGAAGTGGTCCCACCTGGGTGTATTCAGACGAGTTTAAGCATGCGCAAGCGAAGTAATAGGTGATATGCATGGTACATACTTGTTCATTTCTGCCTCGAGTTTTCGCCACTTCAAGTTCAGAAAAGTCTTCTTCACATCCTTCATGTCGGCGAGTGTGGTCCCATAGCTGCTATCTTCTTCAGCACCGGGAACGATGGGAGCCTCCGGAAGTCGAGCCAGGCGCAGGACCTTGAGGTAATGGTCTACCTCTTTCTGTGGAATTTTGATTTTGATGGGCTGCACATTGAAGGGGGGCATCGTGGTAGTGGTAGCGGTTCAAGAGGGTAGAGACGGTTTAAATTACCGGAACCCATCAATGCTGCATCACTTCAACGTCCAATCCACGTCTGAGAAGCCAATAAGAAGCTGCGGATCGGGACACACGCTTTGAACTGAGCCGAAGGCCCCTGGCCAGAAATATCCCACCCCTGCATACTTCTCACACGCTCTAAGCACTGCCTTCTACTTTGGGCCAAGTCTCCGTTTGTCCGGGTCCATGGGATCATAAAACACAGGCCCAGTGAGCTCTCTGCCCGCCCGCCATTTCACCCCAAACCCTCCCCCACAACTCACAAAGATAAAAATGCCTCGAATCCCATTTATCGGGCGTCTCCGCTCTCATGAATACATCGCCCTGGTCCTCAGCTTCTTCTTCATCGCATTCGAACTGGTCATCCGTTTAATCACCTTTTCTCTGCCAAAACCTGTCATAAACTGGTTCTATGAGAAATCCCGCTCATTATTTCATAAACTGAGCGGTGGTCCGAAGCCTAAATCAGAAGAAAAGAAACTTGCCGATCGCATTCTCAAAGCTAAGGACTTTAGCGACCTCTGCGAGATCTTCGGTTACGAGCATGAAGAACACGTCGTTCTCACAAAGGACGGATATCTGCTTGGGCTTCATAGGCTCCCATCGATGAAAGGCGAGCACAAGACGAATCCCGGAACAAGCACAGGCAAACCTGTGGTGTATCTCCATCATGGGCTGTTGATGAACTCTGAAGTTTGGATTTGTCTGACGGAAGCGGAACGATCCTTACCGTTCGTCCTTGTCGAACAAGGTTATGATGTGTGGCTTGGAAATAACCGGTATGCCCCACGAAGCTCCCTTGCAGCAAAAATCACTGACACCTCGTTAGCGGCAACAAATATTCCAAGAAATCCATTCACCATGGTCCTGACTCGTCCAAGTTCTGGGTAGGCTACCTCATGCTTACGATCTCCTCTCCTTTAACCACTAATCATGCATCGTGCATCAGGACTTCTCAATCGATGACTTCGCATGGCACGACATTCCCGACTCGATCAGCTACATCCTTGACGTGACCAAATCTCCGAAATTGAGCTACATTGGCTTCAGCCAAGGCACCGCACAAGCTTTCGCTGCTCTCAGTATTCATCCACAACTGAACGAGAAAGTCAACGTCTTCATCGCATTGGCCCCTGCCATGGCTCCACCCGGACTAGCGGCACCTATCGTCGACTCTTTGATGAAAGCTTCGTAAGTTTGCACGTCCCGCGTCTTCATCGATCTCCTTTAACCTCCGCCACAGTCCGACGTTGATATTCCTCTTTTTTGGTCGAAAAGCAATCATGTCATCCGCCGGAATGTGGCAATCCATCCTCTACCCACCCATATTCGCTTCCGTAATTGACGTTTCACTCGGCTGGCTATTTGAATGGCGCAGTCAAAACATCTCCACGCCTCAGAAGATCGCCGCGTATGCTCATCTTTATAGTTTTGCATCCGTCAAGTCTGTCGTCCATTGGTTCCAGATCATGCGGAACGGGGCTTTCCAAATGTATGATGACGACGTCGCGATGATGACTCGTACCTCGGTCAGCTCGTATCGACCCGCACGATTCCCCACTAAGAACATCGTCACTCCCATCGTCCTTTTGTATGGAGATTCGGACTCCCTCGTTGACATCGACGTGATGACGAAGCAGCTTCCCAAACACACCGTTGCACGGCCACTAGCAAGTTACGAACATCTGGACATCCTTTGGGGTAAGAACGTCCACAAGGACGTTATCCCAGAAGTTCTCGGAGCTTTGCGCCAATATTGTCAAACTTTGGGCAAGAAGGCTCCCATCAACGGCATCCGCCCAGTTACCGTGGACGTTGGGGAGACTGAGCTTTGATCTGTCGACTCTGATGGAGGAGGTTAGTCTTTATGCGAGTCAGATACATACTTTATACCTAGTCTGTATGATACACACTCCAGAGCGTCGGCGCTTAATACATCTATACCCTTTACTTCGTTCATGCTCGTCAGGCCGACTCCAAGGAC
This sequence comes from Pleurotus djamor, assembly GCA_029747585.1. Classification (NCBI taxonomy): domain Eukaryota; kingdom Fungi; phylum Basidiomycota; class Agaricomycetes; order Agaricales; family Pleurotaceae; genus Pleurotus; species Pleurotus djamor. Next base: position 160,197 of record JAPEVF010000029.1, on the reverse strand, counting down.
GGCTTTTGCACGATTCTCCCAAGCCCAACGGATGTACAGTGCGGTATCTTCACAAGCCGGTGTGAGTTGGGCGACAGACACATAAGCGTGGACTGACTCGAAAGACCTAGAGTCCAATGAAACTGGTTGGCCTCATCCGATCTTCGCCTCGGAACGCATAGCAGACCGTAAATCCGTCTTTATGGCTCACGCATCTCATCTACCTTCCGTTGATTCTGTTCCACGCTTCCTCGATCACCTCACGTCGAAGTCTCAGTTAAAACGCGCCACGCATTGCATGTACGCGTATCGCACCTCCAGGGAAACTCTACAGTCCAACGATCCACCTACACCTCTCTACTCAACGCGAAATTCAAGCTCAAGAAGAAGCGCAGGCCAACCCCCTCCGCCTCAAACTACCACGAGGGTTCTGACCGGTCAGAAAGACGGTGGTGAGGGCGGTAGTGGGGATCGTCTGAGTCGGTTGTTGGAAGACACGCGAAGCTCTGATGTTATATTGGTTGTCTCGCGCTGGTACGGTGGTGTTAAACTTGGGAATGATCGGTGGAAGAGGATAAATGAGGTTGCAAAGGAAGCTCTCGTCAATGGAGGGTTTCCACAGCCCAAGGAGGAGCAGAGCGATGCGTCGAGGTCAGACGGGAACAAAGCCAAAGGCAAGAAACGTAGGATATGATCTAGGTACCGCGTTCAACAACCGGGCCACGATACAAGCATTTTCTACTTTATCTATACACATTATGGACGAAGTTTCGAAGATGACTCCAATGCATCATGTATTCCTAGTCCTGTGGTGTCGTCGGGGGTTGTTAATGTTAAGATGTGCTGTAAACCTCCAAAAAATGTGGATGCAATTGCATCCGCACCCACGGACCCGAGGGGGTACGTCAAGCACGCGCCGTACGCCCCAGAACGACCTGTCGCCCGGCTATCAAGAGGAATGGACATGGGAAGGTATGTGATGTTGAAGATCGGGAGGAGTTCTACAAGAACGATATCTTGTATGTAGACTAGCGACAGAGTATGAGACCAGCCCTACCAGTGCAAAGGGAAGGTAAGCACACACCTTGTGCATTGTAGTAAAGCACCCAAGGATCCTCGATGGCGTACAGTGCAAGGTCCTCGACATTCTTCGATCGCAGCCCTCGGTGTTGACCATGCTTGTCGCACGATGGGTTGACGAACCAATTTCCATGCCAAATCATGATGCTTGAACGAGATATATTCTGTCGCCGTATTCGTCGCAAGGCAGGAAGCACAGAAGGAAGGAAGGTCGATATAGTGACGTTCAGAGCGGCGTCGAGGATGAGCCCATGGGATTGTCGACCAAGGACTTTCGGTTTAGCAGGCCCGAGATCAGTAGCTGGAGTGTATCCTGGAATGAAGGACCAGTTCCCTTGAGGGGTGCCGTCGTATGACCAAGTAGGAGCAGGGACTGGGGCACGATTGAGGATGATAACTTGGGAAAATCGAGCGCGTTTGAACCAGTAGTTTTCTCTGGATCTGATACCAGTGTACGGATCCAACACAGGAGTCCGATACGTAGGATGGGCGGGGTCTGGCGACGCATACAAGGAGTCTGTGAGGACGAAACGAAGGAGGGCGGTATCAGATTGATCAAGGTCTTCTAAGCTGGGGGCGGGGTTTCCGACATACGAAGCGTCGCCGGTGAATGAAGCCAGGCACGTACGGTGCCAACTACAAAGTTCTGCACCGTCGCACTGGTGGTTGTATTGGTCGTGAGCTGTAAGGGCATGTAACCAGAGTTGGTGTAGATAGTAGGAGTTTATAGAGCCGATGACTGAGGCAATTTTTCCACGTAAGAGGTCGCACATACTTTCCATCGCATGAACAGGGTCCAAGTCGAAGATAGAATTGTTCCTTGAAAAGCGAGACGGGGCACAAGAGCCTATTTGGATGAATCGCGCCTTTTGGAAAGAAAGGTTTGAGTCCCGGACCCAGCGACCGTGTTGTATGGCGCATGCAATACTGGCCTGAACGTCCTTGATGCGCCTGGCTGTTATGGTATCGCTAGATCGTCGTTCATCGCGTTTCAGGAGATTCGAAAGAGCCTCTGACAGACTTTCCCGGATAGCATTGGAATTTCTTCTTTTCCACGAGACCTCTTCAAAGTCGGAACAACGCCAAAAGATCCAGACCGACACCAACAGGAGAATGGCAGCGAGAGCGATCGCAATCCTTGTGTGAAAGCGCATAAGGAAAGTAAGAAGACAAGTTCATACAAGCGCCTAACAGTGAACCATACGACCTCTGGCTTCTCCGTCCAATGACACTGACGAACGCGCGCATTCCAAACCAAGGAAGCTCTGATGCAGAGTCGGGCATAAATTAAGCGTGCAGTCCACATGCTAATGACTCGCCTATTATTGTCGCTAGGTGATGTCTTGTTCAGTGACTCGGGAAAGCCGGAGCGAGACTGACCCTTCCTGGTGCTGGTCCGTCTTTGTAGGCCAATCCAAGCTCTATGTGCTGGCGGATTTAAAATAAATTACACTGGTTGTCTTCGTTACCACCGAATCCCCTCTTCTACCTCGCTGTGGCTATAGAAAATGCGTAAGTCTGCCCTAGGGCAACTTTGGACTTGCTTTGGACGTGGCTCAACCAGTTATACAGGCTTGATCATCCGAGAAGACCCTGCTACCGTTGGGGAATATATCGGCCACTACATCGCGAAGAGGTAATTGGTACAGCGTCCTGATAACCAAACCTTGGCTAACATGCGTGATTAGGATCAATGACTTTGCACCTACCGCCGATAAGCCGTTCGTCCTAGGTCTACCGACGGGATCGTCCCCCATCCCAACTTACAAGGTCCTTATCAAACTCCACAAGGAAGAAAAGCTTTCGTACGCCTCCACATCCTTGCCTTCGTCTATGGATCTGGAAAACCCAACAGATTCAAGCATGTTGTCACTTTCAACATGGACGAGTATGTCGGCTTGCCTCGCGATCACCCCGAGTCGTACCATACGTTCATGTTTCGCGAGTTCTTCTCACATGGTTTGTGGCCAAATATCTTGAGCTACCTCCCTCTCAACTCATATCCTTCGTAGTTGACATCCCGCCTTCACAAGTCAACATCCTTGACGGCAATGCCGTGGATCTAATAGGAGAATGTAATGCCTACGAAGAGCGCATTAAATCCTACGGTGGGATCGAGCTATTCCTCGGCGGTATCGGAGAGGATGGCCACATCGCGTTCAACGAACCAGGTGCGCTATCCACCCCATTCCGTTCATCCCGTCGGGGTGCACTCACTGACAGCTTTTTGAACGCGCGCTAGGATCTTCCCTCGCTTCGCGTACGCGTATAAAAACCCTTGCTTACGACACGATCCTCGCCAATGCGCGGTTCTTCAATAATGACGTCTCTGCCGTGCCTAGAATGGCCCTAACCGTTGGTGTCGCCACGGTCCTTGACGCTCGAGAGGTTGTGGTTGTTGTCACTGGCTTGAGGAAGAGTCTCGCTCTTAGCAAGGCGATTGGTACGTCTTTTGATCTGGAGTTCACTAATGTGATGCTGAAGTATACACTCCAGAGGAAGGGGTCAATCATCTCGTCAGTTTCATTAGATAGTGACGACTTGGCTCCCATGAACTCACACCTTCTCATTCAGTGGACTTTGTCTGCCCTGCAGCTTCATCCTTGGGCCCTCATCGTCATCGATGAAGATGCCACAGCAGGTATGCATAGCTTTCTCCGTACCCTTCCAGAGGCCTAATTGAAAATCGGTTCCAGAACTCCACGTCAAGACCGTCAAATACTTCAAATCCATCGAGCGTGTACAGGAAGAAGTGGAGAAAAATCAAGCCGAGTTAAAAGCCAAGGGCCTCACTAGAGCTGGGGTTGCAAAGCAGCAAGTTGGTAGCATGGAGTAAGTATGTAACAAGTTCACCCAGTCTCGCTGCCTCAGCTATCGCGAGGATGCACGTACCCTCCTCTACAATGTGAAAACGGATTGCGAATGATAATAATTTATTGTTTGATACAGTAGGTTGGTCGTGCGCGTAAGGGTATGTGGTCGTAAAGTTTTAAATGATAACATCGTCCATGGTGGTCGCCTTGCCCTTTCCCTTCGACGATCGTTTCTCAGAACCGGCTTCGACAGGTGTGGGACTTGCATGACTACTCCCAATGCTAGTGGTCAATGGAACCAACTCGGCATCCACCTGTTGGGAACTTGGCGTTGGCAACGTGAGGTCGACTTGACTGGTCGTGCGTGATAACGTCTTCCAATCCGGAGGTTCGATGTTTGGCCCGTCGATCGTCCAAGCTTGGTTTTTTGAATCCATTTCGAGGTCTTCGTTGAGAGATTCTGCCCAGCGTAGTTTCTTGTAGTAAGCGCGAACAATATAATATCCATCTAAACCACGCTTGTGAGTGACTCCATATCATTCGGAGTGGAGAAAGGACTTACAGAGCTGGGCCACAATAGGAAGCACCACAATTAATAGGATGAACATGGTGATGACCTTGGGGTCCCGGAAGGCATGGACATATGCCGTGCAAGTCTGCACAAGTAATTGGCTAGGCTCGGTCTCCCCACCAATACAGTCATCAAAGTTGGACGCAGAGGTGCTCGTCATTAGGGATACGAAGCTGATCATCGAGAACCACAGCCAGAACACAGCCATGTATAGCACGATTCGGAGTAATACTTTGATGAGAGCCATGTTCTTGCGAATAAGACCTATCAAGCTGAAATTTCGTTGCGTCAACTTCAAGCATGTGAACGCCGGAAGGAATCATGACGTTACCCTATTATCGACATTAAACAAGCGAATGTGAATGTCAACGCGTAAATTATGTATGACGCGGTTGGTCCGGAGTGTATCTTGGCTGGTTTGACAAGGTGTGAGGGTATCATCATAAAGGAGAGAGACCGCCTTACTTGTGAGGACTATGCGGAGGACTATCCAAAACACCGTTGCTGCGAGCGCGTTGACAATGCACTGGAAGATGGCCACAACGAAGACCCCCAGCCTCAGTGGTAGGCAGCAAAGGAATTTGGCCACCATGGGGGAGGGGAGGAAGAAGATGGTGATGATGACGGGTGCCAACGCGCGGGAAGCGACATCGGATTTTATACAAAAACAAGAAGAAAACGTGCAGAAGGCAGGACTGGGTTGCGGGGTTCGCGTGATACAGCGCCCATTGAGAAGGGCAGGGACGGACACGCACATACTAAAGCAGCGCCTCGGAAACTGTATCATCCGTCAGCGCCCACGGAGAAAATATGGCTTTGATGCGTTGAGCACTGGGAAGATCAGTCTTAAAGTGAGCACAACCTGAAGCGAGCAAGGACGATGATGAGATTGACGATTCAAGTAAGTATTCAGCTGACTAGGGGCCATCGCGGACGAGGTTCTGGTCGGGTTACCGCCAAGTACGGATTGCCAAGGAAACCCAAGACCAAGTCGATAACAGGGGGCCCCTGTACTTAAACCTGGTAGTTGTCTCAATTCCTTCAACCTTCTCGGGGGCACACATAGCCATAACCTGGAGTAGCCGTATATAATGTGCCATTCCAAGGCCAACGCAAGCGCACGAGCACCAAAGGGCATGTTTGTGACGTAGTTAAATGTGAGTTTCAATTATGAGAGAGCTGGTTTAGAAGGAAAGGTAGCAGCTCTGTGTAATTCCTGTGTGAGGGCGCTGGGGTGGGGACATAGCATTGAGGGGAATGAAGAGTACCGCCACGGCGACATAGGCGAAGTCAGTATGGTCATGTTTGCCTCAATCGATTAGCGCCAGGCGCTAGCCTTAGCAGCTTTCCCCTAGTCCATGCCTGAAAGCGTATAAATAACGGTTCTCTCTCTGACATCGGGCGCCCATATCTCTTTCACAGCTTCGACAATGCAGCGACACACGTTCACGGCACTGAACTCGACTTTTGTGGTCGATTCTGAATACCAATTCGTCAAGGAACTTGGTCAGGGCGCCTATGGATGCGTCGTCGCCGCTAGGCATCGTCGATCAGGCGAGGGTTGCGCTATCAAGAAGATTACAAACATAAATACGAAAGTACGTTGCTCGCCGTGCTTCTGGTAGGCGCAATTTGACACGGTTCTATAGCGTATCTTGACGAAGAGATGCTTGCGAGAAATCAGGTAGGATGGATGTTGACAACTTTGCAAAGATAGCCATTCGATGTACCCATCTAGGTTGCTACATCACTTCCGTGGCCACAAGAACGTAAAGTATAAAATATGTGCTCCCAGAACGCTCACTGACACGCTTGTAGATCACTTGTCTCTACGATATGGACATTGTATTCAAGCCCGATGGCAACTTCGATGAGGTGTATCTTTACGTGAGCGTCACCTTTGAAAATATTCGTATATCATTCTAACCGGAATGGTGACTCAGGAAGAGCTTATGGAGGCCGATCTCCATGCGATTGTGCGTGTACCAGTGGCGTTTCAACACCATCGAACCAACAAACATCCTTTTTAGATCCGATCACAACAACCTCTCACTGACGCCCACTTCCAATCTTTCATCTACCAAACACTGTGCGGTCTCAAATATATCCACTCGGCCAATGTTTTGCACCGAGATTTGAAGCCGGGAAATCTTCTCGTCAATGCCGACTGCGAACTCAAGATCTGTGACTTTGGTCTCGCCCGAGGATATACACCTGGTGGTGGAACTTCCAAAGCTGCCGGAAATCAGGGATTCATGACCGAATATGTTGCTACTCGGTGGTACAGGGCTCCGGAAATCATGCTGAGTTTTGCCAATTATGTGCGTGCTCACACCCCAATTCAAAGTCTCAACATCTTATCTAACCCACATTGCATCGGCTAGACCACTGCGATCGATGTGTGGTCTGTCGGCTGTATCTTAGCTGAGCTTCTCGGTGGAAAGCCTATCTACAAGGGTCGGGAGTGAGTGAACTTCATTGTGTTGAATCGCTGTTTGATGCTGATTATGCCTAGCTATGTTGACCAGCTCAATCAAATACTGCATTATCTTGGAACGCCTTCTGAAGATACGCTTCGCCGAGTTGGATCCCCTCGTGTGAGTGTGCTTTGGGCGATAACAGTGGTTCTGGAGCTTAATCTGTCTTTTAGGCCCAAGATTATATCCGTTCTTTGCCCATCAAACCAAGAATTCCCTTCTCAACACTATTCCCCAATGCGAACCCCCACGCAATTGACTTACTTTCCCGGATGCTGTGCTTCGATCCCGCGAAGCGTCTCAGCTGTGAAGACGCATTGACCCATCCCTACTTGCAAGTTTGGCACGATCCTGCCGATGAACCCACCTGTGACACGGTTCGTATTCCCAATCGAACTGATGATTACGGACTAACGTTGATGTGCCAACAGAAATTCGACTTCTCGTTTGAAGAGGAGGACAGCATCGATGGGATGAAGAGGCTGATCGTCGACGAAGTCAACGCCTTCCGTGCGGAAGTTCGCGCCCAAGCTCGCGCTGCAGGACAGATCCGAAGGCAAGACAGGTATGTTGAACCTTCTATGCTTAGAGGCATCCGCCCATCATTATTTCCTTTCAGTTTGCCCATCCCAACCCGTGATGAAATCCTTAACTCTCCCATGCAAGAGGGCGGTACTTCCGGCTTCACTGCCCCCCACGCGCGACCCCTCTCCCCTGTCATGGACGACCCTAGCGAAGCACTTGAAAGGGAGCTTGCCGGCACTCACCTTGGTGCCATGCGTGCATAAGCGCGTTCGGCGGACGAACATGGACATCTAGATGTACTATATACGGTTTCGCTATCTGGCTCTGGCTCTGCTTTTACCTGTAATCCATGTTTCTTCATTATTTGTAGGTGGTATATACTCAAATATGACAAGCGAACTATACAACGTCGACGGTAGCAGGTTTGGAAACTTGTGCTACAGGTTCCTGTGCTTCCACAGACGTTGGTGTCGCCTCCAAATCATCCGCATCCTCGTCGCTTTCCTCCTCTTCCGAAGCCTCTGGCTTTGACCAGCCTTTCGCAGAAGCGATGAAGTCGCGAATTTTGCTCAAATCTTTGGTGGGCCCTTTGCCTGCTTCGACACCTCCACTAACATCTACAGCCCAAGGGCCAACTTTCTTGACGGCCTCAGCGACTGTTTCTGGGGTCAGGCCACCAGCAAGGATGACCGGTAACGGGTATTGCGCAGAAGGAACTAGCGCTTCGGTATGTCCGTTCGTTGGGGCAGAGTCACCGTTGGTGGTGACGGGTGGAGAGTTATACGAAGCGCCGTTATCCAATACTATCTCACCAGTTTGAACCACTCGGCTAACCAGGTCCCAGTCCACAACCTTTCCTGTTCCCCCACTTACCCCACTACCATCATCACGCACACTGTCTAGCAAGATAAAGTTATGTGCTCCGCCTCGTGTGATACCAGCTAATCCAGAATCCTTGCCGACATGGAAGGCTCGGATAGTTGGTACGGGGATTTGTGTAGCAAATTCCGTCGGTTCCGACCCATGTAGCTGTACGATGTCGAGTTGGAGATACGAGACCGCGTGCAAAATCTCTTCAAGTGACGCATTTTGGAAGACACCGACGAGGAGAGGGCGAGAGATATGTCGCGACAACTGCGTCGCATTCGCCGTGAACCAAGGCAGGTTAACCGACTGATCCTCAGAGGTACTTGAGGCCGCCGGTGGAGTGCGAGATGAACGTATGGCCAATGATATTTCGCGACCCTTCTCCAGATCGATACATCTCTTGGACGACTTAACGAACATCAAACCCAGCATATCAGCTCCTGCTTCCGCAGATGCGATGGCTTCTTCGGTAGACTGAATACCACAGATCTTGACGAGAGGCTCCTTGGTACCCCATTTCCCCGAGGAGACAGGAGGTTCAGGAATGGACATGAGTTGACGAATGAACTGGGCGGTGTCCTTAGCTCTCATCAAACTTTCTCCGATGAGGACTGCACCAACGCCCTCTGCAGCATACTTGTTTATATCATCCGGAGTCGAGATGCCGCTGAGGGCACAGAGAATCACGTCCTTTCCCTGAACCATGTCCGTAAGCCGGCTGGTCGTGCCCATATCCACTTCGAAGCTGTGGAGATTGCGATTGTTGACGCCAATGACTTTCGCAGGAAGAGACAAAGCCAGTTCCATCTCTTTGGCGTTATTGACCTCAACAAGAGCTTCCATGCCGAGTTCCAAGCCAAAGGTATAGAGGTCTCGTAAGAGGGCCTCGTTAAGCATGCTGACGATCAGAAGGAAGGTGTCAGCGCCCCATAACCTTGCCTCAAGAATTTGGTAGCGGCTCAGAATGAAATCCTTGCGGAGGATAGCAGGGCGATTAGGAAGGTTGGCTACGCTCATGCGCGCGTGCAGCATGTCCTGGAGGGATCCAAGGAACCATTTGGGTTCCGTCAGGACAGAGATGGTATCAGCACCCGCGAGTGCGTAGGTAATGGCCTGCGCGGCAGGAGAAACGGTGGTATTGATAGGACCTTTCGATGGTGACGCACGTTTGATTTCGGCAAGGAGAGATACATGCTTCTGGCCCTTCTGTCTGAGTCGTGAGAGGAAAGGGATGGGAGGGGGTGCGATGTTGAGTGAGAGAAGGGTTTCCAAATCAGCATAAGTTGTCCCAGGTGTTGACTGCGCCTTTGACACATCCTCTAGACGTTGTTTGTAAATCCTGTCAAGGATAGATGGGACTTGCTTCTTCGCTTCAGGTTGTGAGGAAACCTCTTTGGGGAGCACAGAGACGTCGAAGGGGGGTAAATTTGGGTCGGTGACCATAGACTGAGGGTTTTGTTCCCAGTATCCACCACGGAGTGAGAGAAAGTTTTTGATGAGGCTATCGCCCCCTTCGCTCAGGATGCTTTCGGGGTGATATTGAACAGCTTCAAGCGTGTATTTCCGGTGTCTGACCCCCATGATCACGCCTGACTCCTCAGTCGTTGATGTAATCGCGAGCTCAGGAGGAAGGGTTGTGAGAGATGCACTGAGCGAGTGGTAACGAATTGACTTGATTCTTTGGGGGATCCCCTTGAAGCAGCCTCGATTATCGTGTTTTATGCMGCTCACTTTTCCATGCATAATTTCTCCAGCATAACTACGGATAGTTATTAGTAGAGATATATCTAGCTTATTGGATGACTACTCACGCGATCGAGCCTCCGTATAAATCCACCAAGCACTCTAAACCCATACAGACTCCAAGGATAGGCACCTTTCCTTGGAAGTATTTGATAGCATCTTTAGACACTCCCGAATCAGTCTGAGGGTGCCCAGGGCCTGGGGAAATGATGAGCGAGTTGATTCTGAGCAAGGGGAACTGTGCTGGGGTGATAGCGTCGTTTCTGATAACAGTGACGTCCCCACCAAGAAGACATATTTGCTGGTAGAGATTCCAAGTGAACGAGTCAAAATTATCGATGAGGAGAACGTCCAGCTGTTTAGCTAGGGAAGGGGGGAGGGGATCGACTTTCACAGTAGCCATGACTGAGATAGATCCAAATTCGGGGACGAATATAAAGGTTGGCTAGGCTGTGGATTACCTATATAGCGCTGTCTTCTCAGCGGCGCTGGTGCTGATGATCTCRAAGTCTATGATGCGAAGARAGCGAGAGAATGAAATTTTGAACATAAGAGGGATTGGATATTCTCAATATCGGGAACAAGATGACTAAGCGCTCGGYCTGCGCTGGCAGGATCTCTCTGTTGAGATGTCCTTACGACTGATGCATATCCGAGGAACAGGGAACACCGAAGGAACAGGAACTCGGAGCTGATRTATTCGGTTGCATACAGATAGAGTATATCCATTAGATACGCGGACGTCCCCTGGCTCAGCCCGTCGTTTCGGTAAGGGATGAGCCCACCGCTTCGTTGTACTTACTCTTCACGAGTAGGTTCTACGATGTGGCATCATAGAATCTATCCACTTCCCAGCCATTCTTCCTATAGTCTATCCACAGCGAATTGAATTGCATCGCCATCCCCCAGAGCCTTCGCCGATTCATCATGGAGAATGACATGTRACAGGCCCGAACAAAGTCGAAATGAGGGAAAGARGGTTCAGCAAACACTGAAGYCTGTGGATCCCTGACAACGGACGCGTCAAGCCAGAGTGACGCCGCTTCRTTRGCTCTCGCTACTTCACCGCGAAAACTTGACACCGGGAGGATCCATCGGAGTGGGCCTGACATCATATRCGACTTGAAGACGTAGTCGGTAAAGGGCGGGGAAAATAGCTGACAACGCAGCCGRCGACAGGTGGCGGACATCTTGAGATATGCATCGACAGGAAGTTCAGTGACGAGAATTTGTAGTATCTCTCTGGGAAAGTTGTCAAAGCACGTCTTTGGGCCAAGATTTGAGCACAGATCATTGAGCATCACGGGTTCTAGCTTGGCATCAGAGGGTACAGGCCAGCTAGATACCGTTAGCGAATCGTCGCAACATGGCCGATTAGAGATTAGAGAAACCTACATATCTGGGGAAATGAACATCCACACTCTGAAGTCTAGCATGATGGCTGGGACAAGGTCTTCTCCTCTCAAKCCTTCTCTGATGGCYTCTGCTAACGCTTTGCTACCAYTACGTCGCATTGGCGCGAAGAATTCCTGATACTGGTCAAGGTAACCTTCTGCRCCMCCATAATCCAAGCAAGGGAGAGGGCCCTTRTAGAGCTCTNAASAAGACTGGGTGAGTYGSYGTGTAGTGAGARGCATTCRAAACTACTTGCCCCGAGGTTGCTCTCTTGAGTTYACAATCTCGTASAGTTCYTCCTCAAACGTCAACGGCGGATCGACATTGYGCAYYGGATTGGGRAAAGAGCCCCAGTCCAACCATGCGCGCAGGTAGTGATAGCAGCACTGGTGAATGAAGAAACAAGGATTRTTATCGGAGGCTTCGCAGTGAAGCSGCTTTTCTTCRACAGTCTCTCCATCAGGTTTGACCGTGATAACTTGAGTGAACATGCCAGAGTAGATGTCGTCGACAAGGTATACTTGTACACCTCGACCTTTGGGGAACGCGATCCTTCCATCTGCCTCTTGAAAGACGCCTTCTTTGTCGTCGCCATCACTCCAATGACCGATGGCAATACTTCGTCGAAATCCATGAGGGTGCATAATATCGTCTGGTAACCACTCAGAGATGTGCTCAAACTCCGAAAGCTTGTCAAAAACATCTTTGATGATATCCACGATTGCTTGACAGTCAAGTGTGAGATCTGGATTGCTCGTGAGCATTTCCTGCGCGAACTCTTCGTCAGTGAAGTAGGAATCATGGCGGAGGCGATCAGGTCCATGATTGTGTGCGACGGCGCATACGAGGCAGAATTCGTCGTGTCCCATCRCAGGTGCGAGGCAGAAGAGARARGTGAAGATTCATGCATCATGAGTTGASGCATCATAAGTAGAGAATCGAAGTCGTAGGNANNAANCTAGTCCGAAATTGAACTTCCCCGCTTTCCCCGCTGAATAGGGGCAGTTTCTTAGGGACTTCCGGCGCATAGAGCGCGGGGTACCGGAGTCTTCTGGCACGGACCAACGTCTTGATCAACGTCCCCAACATCGATGCCCCGACGAGCAAGATGCCATTTCAACTCGCTGCGCTCATCGCTGGTGAACCTTCCCATATCAATATACGGCCCTCTGCTAGAGCGGAATATTGTGCGTGAAGACCCTTGACCTCCGTCCCGATGCTGATGCAGCCCCAACACGCATTAGCGTCCACAGAATCTTGCAGTTCATCTAACACTAGTCGGCACTCCGAATCAAAGCCAACCAAATGGAAAGATCGAAGCCTACGTCGGGTGGACGGGCATGGCTTCTGCTTCATCGCTAGCCCAGTTCAACGCGTCCAATCCGAGCGAGAAGGGTTATGAAACAGTGGAAATTGACCCCCAGTATGCACGAGGCTTGGGCCTAACCGAAGGTGACTTGGTGTGTTCTRCTGCTCGCGTCATGACACAGTTCTGGGAACACCGCGTTCTTAGGTTGAAATCGGACTTCTCCATGATCTACCATTCGCCACTTCAGTGGGCACGGAACCCCTCACTGCGGACGATTGGGAAATTATTGTGAGTTTCTGTTGGTCTGAAACGACCGTTGCMCTGAATTTGCTCCAGGAAATACATGCCTCCCATGTCGAATCGACGCTACTATCACAGGTCCGAGTTGCTAAGATCGGTCAGGAAATAGACGTTTGGGTTTTGGGAAGAACTAGGGTACGGTTACGCGTCGGTAAGTACGTCTCATGAACCGCACGAGCATASTCTTACATCGTTCCAGTTTCTTTGGATCCAAACCCAAAAGGGAACGCGGTATTATTAACCACGAACACCGAAGTCAGCATTGCTCCCAAGCTACACTCCACTCCTAATGGTACGGCGTCAACAAATAAAACTAAGACAAAACCTGCCAATTCTGCGACGTCGACTGCTCAAACTTCATCCACCTCGCCCGTAACGCCGACGAAATCACCTTCAGCGATTCTACGAGTCTTGCCGAAGTCTCTTGCTCCACGGGAAGTCATTGCACGGCTTGATGGTTTCACTGGGAGCCAGGTCATTGCATACACTTCTTGGACAACCCTCGTRCGTTTGCGCACAGGGAAACCTCCAACAAGCTTCGCACCAGATCCCTCAACAGACCCGAACACTCAATTTATAAAATACACTCTGAAACGTCTTGAGCCCCCTCCAGACCCCTCCGCCTCAACCAATTCGTCGACACCTACACCTGCACCAGCGCCTAAGGTCCTAACTGCAGGTGGTGCTCAGGAACCGGCCAAAGAAGATWCCACGGTTGCTGCAGCTTATGTCTCGTGGTTCGATGGGCTTCCCGATGACCATATTGTCCTTCAATCCCTTGTTGAGGGAACCGAAGCATGGGATTTAATACGGTTCGATTGCTCACACTCGAGTCGTCCTTTGTACTAAACTTCGTCCCAGGCTGACTAGCGAACTCGGATCTGCTGACACTATAACCGTCCCGCCAACGCRGGTGAATGGAGTAGAAGATTATCAAGTCGCTGAGCAACGCCCACGACCGTAAGTATTGCTTATTTGTCAATCCATTAATCTAATCCTTGTCATCATAGCTTCCTTGCTGGGATTGATGACATCTTGGAAACATGCACGAACTTCTGCCTTAAAAAANTTNTTTGCTCATGCAATGACAAACTCCGTACTTGGAGGTACGTTCTTCCAGTCGGGTAAAGCTGATSTTAATCGTTTGCCCCATAGTTCCTGGTTTACTACTGACTGGCCGAAGCGGAGCAGGCAAGACCTCCATTGCGCAAGCTGTTGCAAAATCCATCCAAGAAGACCCTCGCACTTACGCTTGTGAGTGAGCCGTGCACTCATCTTCGAGGGATTGAACCAATTTCATCACATCTAGACATACATTACATCGATTTCTCTCGTTACTCTGAAAAGCCCGTCGCGGCGTTGAAATCACTTTTCCGGCATGCTTATGAAAAGTCAGCTTGGCATAAGCCAGCGATRTTAATTTTCGACAAYCTAGACAAGGTGCTAAGTGCAGARTTAGAGGTRCATGATCTTTGTCGCTCTGTTTGACTTCTTCCTGATAATCATTACCTCAGCATGCGGAYTCATTTCGTTCGAGGCATCTTACGGAGTTATTCTTGCACCAGTTTTCGTCTGCTCGACGAACGGCAACGTCCAACTTCAGRGGCATTATCCTCATTGCCACTGCCTCGTCGAAAGCCTCCCTCCATCCACTCGTCAGTAGAGCTCACATATTCGAAGAGGAAKTRCACATTAAGCCTCCCAACAAGAAGGCACGGAGAGATGTAAGTTGACGTACCTTTTGTTGAWCCATGTGGNTGACCTTCTCAATTCAGATACTTTCCATGATAGTAGAARAGCGATTACAGAACGCAGGCAACATCCAACAGGACCCCGAAAATCAGCTTAACTTCACTGCACTAGCCACCCARACAGAAGGATATTCCGCTACGGACCTGCAGGATCTCGTTGCACGAGCCATGCACCGCGTCGCCGTGAGGGCTAGTCAMGASGACGTTGAAGGAGTCAGTCATACCTCTGATGCACTCCCTCGTYRTTTTGCTGATYTGTTSGGTCGCCAGCTYCAKCTGACYYTSGCTGATTTCGACGCAGCCCAAGTTGATTTCACTCCTTTGTCATTGAGAGACGTGAAACTGCAGAAGTCGGATATYGTCTGGTCTGATATCGGAGGTGYGTRYARGCAACCTATYCATTAYATTCWTCGAATYCACTMCTGRATCAGGGCTCTATGAAACGAAGAGGGTATTGCGCGAAACCCTTGAATGGCCCACGAAGTACGGCCCTATATTYGCYCAGTCCCCRTTACGYCTGCGATCTGGGTATGTAATCTCTCCCTTTCTCCATTCCAAYGKYTGTCAGTYCCATAACKTTGTCWCTCTAGTTTGCTTCTWTACGGCTTCCCAGGATGYGGTAAAACGTTGCTYGCCTCGGCYGTAGCSAAGGAGTGTGGTTTGAATTTTATCAGCGTCAAGGGACCTGAGATATTGAACAAATACATCGGTGCTAGTGAACAATCTGTGCGGCTTCACTCAACTCTYGTCTTCAACCCTGCYGACTRATGATGCTCTCACTGTAGGTTCGCGAATTGTTTGAGCGTGCCAGTGCCGCGAAGCCATGCGTACTATTCTTTGACGAATTTGACTCTATCGCACCCAAACGGTACTTTCCACTCCCTCTTATCCGCAAGTCCTTCGTTTGACGCAACAAATCCAGAGGTCATGACAGCACTGGTGTTACTGACCGTGTTGTGAACCAGATGCTGACGCAAATGGATGGTGCGGAAGGATTAGATGGTGTCTACGTGCTCGCTGCTACAAGGTACCCAACKACAACATTCTTCCTCYCTTCRCTTGTTGCTSAARGYACYGGTTAGCCGACCAGACCTCATCGACTCCGCGTTGCTTCGACCCGGTCGCCTGGACAAATCCTTGTTGTGTAATATGCCTGATGCTAGGGAACGAAAGGATGTGAGCACACATCTCTGCATAACTRTTTRATTCTCTTCATCTCGGTACAGATATTGGAAGCCGTTGCGCGTAAAGTCAAGCTCTCGYCAACGGTTGACCTTGAAGAAGTTGCGTCAKCCACAGAGGGATTCTCTGGGGCCGATCTTCAAGCCCTCCTGTACAATGCACACCTTGAAGTCGTACACGAAGCAATCAACGAACTCCCTACCGCYGACGTACCTTCCAAAGAAGAGGAAACACCCATTGAGTACACTGTCATCGGGGGACCGAAGGATGGTAARGTTGCTTCAAGGGCRACTGAGATGGCTCTCCAGCGAAGAGTAAGCTTTATCGCACGSWCAGAKARCRTCRTCTTGCTCACWGGACACTAGTTGCGTCAAATACACAGTGCATCTGGGGCCAAGGCTGCCARCCAACGAGCCCCTCTTCCTCCTCCTAAACAAGTAAATACCTCTTTCATTCTTTCTCAGCTCTGTTCTCCTACTCAAGTTTCACAGCATGAAATCACTCTAAATCACATCCATGCGGTCCTGAAAACGGCAAGGCCCTCCGTTTCCTTGGAGGAACAACGGAGACTTGATCGAATGTACGTAAATCGGGTATTCTTTCCTTCCTGAAACTCCCTCCTGACCTTTCATTGGTAGATACGCRGACTTCATTGGAGACAGAAGTGGCGGTTTACCTGTGCCACAGGATGCCGGGGGTATAGGAAACCGCGTATCGCTTGCGTGAAAACAATTGCATGTTTATTCTATGCTTTGATTGCAAAACTTTGCCATGAATCATTTATAACAATCACTCCGAATTCTCCTCCCAATCCTCAAGAGCAGACCTTGCCTCTTGAGACAACAAGTCATACGCCGATTGTATATGCTTCTCCTCCGTTCTGGCTGCACCAACAGCAAAGCGTATACAGACAGCCCCGTTAAGCACAGTCTGCGTTAATAAAATGTCCTTCCGAGCAGAAATTCGGGCATAGAAGTTCCGATTGAGACTGTTCAACAGGTCGAGAGATAAACCTGATCTAGTTGTTGAAGATGCAGCGGAAGTGGGAGCTGCTGAGGGCAGGTGTTCAGGTTTTGGATCGAGGCGGAAGACCGATAGAGCCAATGATGGTGCGGTAATCAGAGATAAGAGGGATGATGAGTTGACCAACGATACGAAGTTATTATTGAGAGAGATGGTCTATATTTATGGGCTTCATGAGCGGATGATGAAGATCCGATGCAAAGAAAACGTACGCGTCGAATGTAATCCTGGAACCCACGTACACCAAAGCTTCGCAAGACAAACCATAATTTAAGGGAACGGAATCTCCGTCCAAGGCTGAGGTGCCAGTTTCTGTAGTCAATGACAGTTCCTGCGGATAGTTATGTACAGGTGAGCGACCTCRAACTACTCAGYGGTAGTCAAATCATCTTACCAGCGTCACCGTGCGTAGACCTTARAAATGGGGGCGTGACATCAAGCGCCTCCGTAAGATACTTACGATCTCGCACCCATAGAGTGGAAGCGTCAAAGTTCGTCAGACCCCACTGACGAAACGGATAGAAAGTTAGAGCCGGCTGGAAAGACCGTTATAAATAACTAACCTTGTGGAAATTTGTGCAGAAAGAGTGGGCATAGCGGTTGATTGCATCTAGGTGCAGCCCTTCACGGTATTCTGGGCAAGAGAGGGCAACKCCCGCCCACGCTGCGTCGACGTGGAGCCAGAGCTCTGGATAGGCTTTCACTGGRTAMAAMCTCAGTTAGACTAAGACAYGAYAAAGAACGGGATAARAAACTCACAAACTTCTCCGATTTCAACTAAATTATCGACGGCCCCAGAGGACGTGGTACCAACGGTGGCGACTAAAAGAACGACAAGTACCATTGCATAAACGCTTTGGAAATTTAAGGTGATCAGTGCTCACGAAGAACGAAAGGCTTCTTCCCATCGRTCGTGTCATTTTCTAGYGCTTTCCGAAGAGTATCCCCTCTTAACGCGAAGGTGTCTCCCCAAGCGACTTCAAGAGCGYGGACAGGAATGCCAAGAATCAAGCCTGCTTTCAAACCAAGCGAATGCGTTTGAGTGGTAGTATATATAATGAGGGATTCATGAGGGACGTCGGGATGGCGTCGCTGGTATAAAGCACGAGCGGCGACGAYTGCTACAAGAGCCGAGTCAGAAGCCGTAGACTACATAAAATGGTTGGAAGGCAGCACTGGAGAAGGCGGGCGAACACTCACTTGCATAGTCCCACCTCCTACGCYAGATGTATTGAGAAAWTCATCGCTGAGGCCTAAGAGCTTGGCGGCCCAGTCCATCATGACGGCCTCCAGCTCTGTACATGCAGGACTAGCCGACCACTAGARCCATCCAGTTAGGTGTATTCTCATTTATGGTGCATCTGAACAGGAATATATGACCCACATTGAAGCCGGGATTGGTTGCACTGGAGGCATAGAGGTCTGCRATCATCCCCTCGAATGTGCATGCCGTAGGAAAGAATGCAAAGAACGAAGGATGTTGCCAGTGGGTCAGTCCTAAACGTTTACACGACAGATTAGCGTRCTTGTTCCTTGGTCACCCATTTGGGAGAAGTGGATCATATCAACTGACCAGGGATGATTAATTTTTGATAGTCGTCGGCTATTTCCTGGAAGTCCTCGCCCACTTCTGGGGGAGCCGCTAAAATAAAGATATTTTGGTAAGCTTTACTTTTTGAGKGTAKTGAGATAAGATACCRGGCAAGCTGGCTCTGAGGTATCCTGGCTCTACGCTGGAGACGACAGGCTTTTCTTGCAAAGAGTAATAATAGTCGCAGATGCGGTCCACGGCTTGATATCCAGCCTTACGAAACCTGCGTGGAAGATATCAGAAGGGTCACTTGGGACATGGAAATGCGTATTACTGTTCAATATCCATGATGTGGTCGAGTTGGCGGTGGTGGTGGTGGAGGTGGTTTGAAAGGAAAGGGTGGGTCACCTAGCTATGANCATGTTTTTAAGTTTGACTTCAGGATTACACGTGAAGGGAGTCTTGTTCGGTGGTGTACTTACTCAGTGCCACGGATAAACTTAGACTTGCGATGAGAATGAGTGGCCCCTATCAGGGTCGCCCGACACCTTCACGCGTCGAGTCCACCCTCAAACGCAAGTCAGRCTCAAATTGCTGAGTCTCTCTCACAACACCCTCTYATTCCCCCCACCTCCAGGAAAATGGACGTCTCTGCTCCTTTCAAAGTCGTCATGGACAACTTCCAAGCTMTAGGTTTGGTTGTTTCCCCAAATTCGTYACCTTTCGACTGAACGGCACGCATACAGTCCAACTTCAGCCATGGATTGCTGCTGGTGTTTTCTCTTTGGGCTCACTTTGTCTGGCCGCTTCGGTCTATAGGACAGCAGTTTTTATACTTCAGACATTCGTTGTTCCCGGCGCAAGTGTGAGTTAGAACTCCCCTTTGAGCATCATTGAGACAACCCACTAATTGCGAATCGCGATGCACATAGCTGAAYAAATTTGGAGCGAAAAAGGGTGCTTGGGCGGTTGTTACAGGTGCTTCGGATGGAATAGGAAAAGAGTTTGCCTTCCAACTTGCGAAGGCTGGTTTCAACGTGTTCTTGGTCGCCAGAAATACGCGGTTGTTGGAAAGCACTGCCGCAGATATAAGTGCGTCCTCCTGTTTCTCATGACCCAACCAGATTTGACTTTTTCTYTCTTCGTTTACAGCCGAAAAGTACCACTCCGTATCCACCAAWGTTCACTCAATCGACTTCTCGAAGGACGATGAGGCCGCGTATGACGCGCTCACTGCCGCCGTTTCCGGGYTAGACGTTGGGGTTCTTGGTGAGCGCTCCRGCGAAACACGATTTCGTGCTCTTACGCGGCGTGCTCAGTAAATAATGTTGGCAAGTCACACAATATGCCAGTTTACTTCGCCGAAACTCCCAAAAAYGAAATCAAGGACATTGTCTCCATCAATGTGAACGCGACGCTCCGCGTTACATATGCCATCCTCCCTGGCATGGTTCAGCGGTCAGCCTCTCCCTTCTCCTGCTTTTCCCCATCAAGGCCTGACCCTTGCCCACTTTCGCAGTAAACGCGGATTGATCCTAAACATTGGATCCTTCGCCGGCGCCATCCCTTCGCCCATGCTTGCGACCTACTCGGGGACGAAGGCGTTTTTGGCTACCTGGACAAGCGCCCTCGCTGAGGARGTGAAAAAAGATAACATCACAGTTGAGCATGTCAACACCTATTTTGTTGTAAGTGGTTTCCCGTCAAGATCGACCACTCGTGTATTCAGCGCTTCACTGTCRCAGGTATCCAAACTTTCCAAAATCCGCAAGGCTTCAGCATTGATACCCACTCCTGCTGCCTACGTTCGCTCGGTGCTGTCAAAGATTGGTCTTCCTTGTGGGGCAGTCTTCGGAGGAATTCCTGGTACTTCTACACCATACTGGTCGCACGCGTTATTGAACTATGGGATYACCCTCATCAATTCTCCCAAGCTATTTATCTCCTACACACATGGCCTCCACAAGGATATCCGTAGGCGGGCTCTCAAGAAGCTTGAGAGGGAAGCCAAGTCTCAGTAGACTCTGGGGTCCTTCTTCAAGCTCATTTATATTATCTAGTCTGTGTTCTAGTTGTGTTTTTGGTGTCCGTCGTATCATAGATTTTTAATGAAGTTTTGGCNTTNNANCTTGNTTTATTTNAACGGTAACYGAAGTCAATCAGTTGCGATGGGCGTGAGTGGCACGTGCTATTTGTTTGATCATGTTTCACCCTGAAGCTCAGATGCAACGAGGATGCAGCGTTGTGGTTGTTCTCAACGACGACCAGATGAGCCTATCGCCGATATAATCCTCCTTCCTTCCTTCACGACCACCATCTACCCCCCTTCACCTCTTCTTTTCCCGCGTTACTATCATGAAACGGACTCCTTCACGGGCTCCTTCACCAACACCCACAGCCTACTCAGGCATATCCAGCTACCGAACGGACTCGTACCGTCCGATCCGAGACAGAAACGTGCCCTCAGTGCCTACGATAGACTATCGCTTAGTTTCCAAGGCCCACTTCGAGGAATTATCTTCCTACTTGGCTGCTTATCTCGCSAGATGTGCGTYCTGAAATTTCCTTCATCAATCCAAGCCTCATTCGCGGACGCACYYAGCACCGCCAAATTCGCGATCGAGTGCACGYCAGAAACTAACACGCTTGACTATACAACAGTTTCACGAGTTGTCKACGGATGTGTATGATGAGCTGATCCGAAGGAAGAAGGAGAATGAAAGTATGTTCAATCTTTTTCTTCGTGCATGGAGGGTCGATTTAATGCATCCTGCAAGTCCCTTTCCTCCCTGTACGCGAGGAYTTYCACCCCAAACGCAATCAAGCTCGACAGAAACTTGCCACCCTACCCGCCTCACGGTTCGAAGATTTGTCCAGCGACGTCTACTTCGAGCTCGCRCGCCGATACCCTGAATTCAAGGAAGACGTTAGTGCCGAAATGCTTTGCTTAGTCTCCATAYCYCTCTGACMCCTTCRCTTCTCTGTCTCAATCATYTAGCCTAGCGGAGAGCCRTCRCCGGGTTCAAATTACGATGATTATCCCGCGCCCGATTTCCCTTCTGGTCGACAGCCTCCCCCTGCRAGTGGGCGGGCATCCGCAGGCCGAACATCCGAAGACCGACCAAGTGATAGTGGCTATGGAAGTGTCTCTGGGAGACGACCTTCTGAGGACCRTCGCAGGCCGAGTGAGTCGGACTTTGTGGTGAATGGTTCGGGGCGACGAAGTGCAGATAATTATGGCCCTGGTCGRTCAAGTGAAGATGGAGCTTAYCCCGGCAGTATTGCATCCCGTCGAAAGCCTTCTCAGGACACAACTCGACGCTTNGNNGANNNCGANTNCGCGAGTTCATTGGACGACCGAGTGGTAGCAACAGTGTTAGTGGAGGCAGTGACTCGACGGCGAATGCACAGAGTGCTACCGCAACGAGTGGGATGATTATTCCACAGAAGTCTACGATGGCCGAAGAGGAGATCAAGGTTCCCTTTGGTCGTGATCTTAGAGAGAGTGGTAGCAGTGTTGCAGATGATCAATCCAGAGGGCGGGGTCAGGGTGACGGGGCTTACACAGACCAAGAGCCGGATACTGCCAGTGAGTATCCCAGTCCTATGACTCCAAATAGTCCCCCAGCAGGTTTGGGCGGATTGAGTGCGCGGCTGATGAGTGTGGAGGACGATGACGACGTCCCGGGGAACAGAAGTGGAGAGGACTACATGGACCGTTACAATCGCAGTTCTACGACACCCGACCGCTCGAGTGCAACGGGAATCGCTGGCATGTCCCGATTACAGAATGGACGGTCGAGCGTGACTGATGATCAGGAGCGCATACGGCGGGACTACGAATACAAGATTGCTACGATGCAGTCGCAGATAACGAGCTTGCAGAGAGACCTTAGTTCTGCCACGGAGAAGGAGAGGATGTACAAAGATGATGAATCACGGGCCAAGCAGTTGGAAGACGAATTGGCTAGCTTCCGACGGGTGAGTCTTACCCTCTCTCTCCCTGTATCATCATCTTCATTCGTCGTCAATAGCGTGCCGAGGAGGAGGGAATGGCAATGCGTGCAATTCAGCAGGAATTAGAAGAATTGCGCGAAGCTCGCTTGCGAGATAAAGAGCGCGAAAGTAGACGCGCGAAGGAGGATGAAGAGGAACTCCAGATACTTCGCGATCGCCTTGAGAAATTAGAAGATGAGCGGCAGACCTATCAAGGCGGAGTAAGTCTTCAGAACCTTTTGTACTCCTCCATAGATCTGTACTCAAATCTTCTTAGGCCGATAATGAGCTTGTCGAGCAACTTCGCTCTGACATGGAGGGTCTTTTGACGGAACTTGGCGATCTCTCCCGTCGCAACGACGAATTAATGACCGCCAAAGATGCTGACCTTGCTGTAATCCGTGATCTGGACATCCAGCTCAAAGAATACAAAAGGAAGTATGAACAAGCGAAGACCGAGCTTAGAAGCGTCAAGGGTATGCCCACTATTCCTCCCCTGGCCTCATGTATTGATCCTCGATTCCAGCGACATCACAACTCTATAGCCAGGCGCCCAAGATGGACAAGCCCGATGATCAGCTGCCTGTTTCCCCAGACGGTGGTTTAGTCGACATCCATGTCACGGCATTCGTATCAGCAATTGATAGTCTTCTCGTTGCCGGACGATCTAACGCGCCAACGCGTGTGCTTACGCCGATGAAGGCTGTTATCAACGCGGTCACTGCAATTATCGAAGATATACGAACCTACGAGCGTCGTCCCCCTCGCGACCGCGCTGATGTGGATTCTGAGGCTCTGAAAGCACTTCGCGAGCGCGCAGAAGCCACGCTGAGCAACCTCACAACAGCAACGAAGACGCATGCCACCAGCTCGGGGATGTCGCCCGTCAGTCTACTTGATGCGGCTGCGAGCCACGTCTCAGCCACGGTGACTGAAATTGGCAAAACTGTTCTCATTCGCAAGGCCTCGAGGGCCGAACAAGAGCAATTTACTCCCTCCGGTCACTCGCACTCTGCGTCTTCGGTAACAAATGGTTTCTCCCCTTCGTTACGATCTGTCGACGAACTCCGAGGTGGATCATCCCACACGCGTCGGCCGAGTAATACTTCACCGTCCGGTCGTAGTTTGGGTAGCTCGCGTTTGGCCGAATCACCATCACATAGTTACTCTTTCGGAGAGAGCAGCAGAAGACATCCGCCTTCAGAGCATACAAGCTCAGATACCAACTCACCTCCTCCTATATTCGACAATCAGGCTCAAAGTCTTGGGGGAATGCTGAGTGACGATTCTACTTTGGCCGAAAGCACGGAGGACGCATGGACAGAACTTAAGGTTAGTCGACAGGTTGCTTAACCCTACTCGCACGAATAATGAATACCTTTTATAGCCGTATCTTGATGCTCAGAACGAGGCTATCGTCGTGGCCATCCAGAGCGTGCTTTCTGGCGTCCGAAATCCGACTCCACCACCATCACTCAATGAGAACTTAGCACAGATCATCACGATTGTTTCGAGTATCGTTGCTGTCTGCAACGACAACCTCCCTCCGGCGAACGTCCAGAGAGGGAATGAAATCCTACGAGAGCTCAGCGACCACGCCAATATCCTCAGTGAGGTTCAATCAATCCCCGACCTGACCAAGGAGTCACGTCAAGCCATGGCGAAGTCGAGCTTTGCCATCGCTAACGCCATGAAGGGGCTAGCGAAGCTATGATATCTAACGACAACCATCCCACTGTCTCATTATATCCATTGTAATCCCGGATCCATCATCATCGTCAACTCATTGCATCCATTGCTTTTCGACCTCGCACATCTGTGTTATTTCTATACCCTAACTATGACAGCTGTACGGACCAAGTACGAACTATAATAATCTTCATCTACATTATACACAACTGCAGCCCCGTCTTCGTCAACTCTCTCAGTCTATCTAGATCTGCTTTGCGTCCAGGACTATGGCTCCCAGCGATACCTAGGCGGCTCAGCGGATATATACCTTTACTCGATGGGACTTCTCCCCATCGCGACAACACCATTTGGGCTATCCTCCCCTCCGGCGCAGTTATAAGCAGGTCTAGGCAAAGCACGCGAAGCTTAGGACAGAGGAGGAGGCAGTGGTCCTGTCCGTAAGTGAGTGCTTGCAGGAGTTTCTCAGTGACGACTAACTTTCCCCTCCCGTCTGAGATGCGAAGCTGAGTCAGGGTTTTGTTGGTCACTGTCAGACACTCCATGAGTTCGTCTTCGTTAATCCCCGTATATTCGAATGCCAGGGAGTCAACGGAACAGGAGGAGTTTTCTAGGAAAGCGAGAAATTGCTGCTGGGGCCATGCGGCGCTGTCGACGAACCCACAAATTGCGGAGAAGTTCTTCAAATTCGGGCACTGGATTGAATCAAGGAGGGAGCCCAAACCGGAGTTTAGGTAAAGTTGGTAGATGCTCAAAGTCTGGAGATGGGGGAGCACGAGACGAGAAGGTGGTTCGGTCTTCGTGGCGTTTGGTGGAAGATACCCTCCCCCAAAATGGCGAAGATCACATAGTGTCAGGTTGTGACACTGATTCAGGATGAAGAGAAGGTCCCCCAAGCAAATCCACGCATCGAACACGATGTGAGTTAGGCTACCCCATGATATATCCATCTTGCACAGGAAGTCGTCGAAGCTTCGATCCCATGAACTCCATGAGGCGCGATTGCTCCAAGTCAGCTTTCGCAAGGAAGGTGCGCCCTCGAATATACGGTTGAGTGAGTCCATCTCGCTCTCCTTCCAATCCTGCAGATCGACATTGATACTATGAAGTTGGTTCGCGGCGCCTGGCGTGGGTATCGAGTTGAGGAGTTTATAAGATCCTGGGAGTACGAGCTGAACATCTCTCCAACTCGACATCTTGCCAACGAGAAGCCCCAAGACAGCCGTGGCTTGTCGCACGAGTTGCCCCGCAACTGGGGGCCATTGGTCTAACCGGAAGGAGAAATCGAAGGGTCGATCCTTGACTCTCTCCAACCACCACTCGACCATCGGCAACGGAGTTGGCTTCCGCTCCAACATATTTACTCCCAACGATGACCACATTTGCGGTGTTTCTAGGACGATGGTCCGCCACGAAGCGCAGACATGGGTGAGCAGCATTGGGGCATCGCTCACTGAAGGCTTTGTGAAGCTGACATTCGGTAGGCATTCTGCGAATATTGCAAGCAGAAGTTCGACGGGAATTCGCTGGATCGGAGATGGTACGTTTGCCTGCCAAGACACAAACGTCAGGGTTGCCCACATGGAGGGAAGTCCTTTAAGGCACTCACCCTACAGCTACTTGCAGCCCGCGACCTCATGATTTCACACTGCGAAAGAAAAATACTCAACTCTGTTCGTCCAGAGGAGGGGAGGAATGGGAGGCTTTAGATGCATTTGTAGGCTGGCTGGGTAGATAAAGCGAAGAAGACTACCGGTTTATCTCCGGGCCAGTGGCTGGCGAAGCAAATCCGCGTACCGAATTATGCAGGCTATGGGACCATCTGCACATTTCAAAGAGTTTGACTCTGAGTGCAGGCCTGCCTCATGGTCACAAAGGGCTTTTTTTNAGGTTGCTTTCCATGCAGCAGGTTGGAAGAAGTTACTGTCCAGCTCAGACCTAAGCTTGAGCTTAAGTTTGCACGGTCTGGTAAACAGGCAGCCCACCGCCACCAAGGGATATCCATATCAGCTCGGAAGTGGTTCTGGGACAACTTCTGTCTGGTTAGGCGCACAAGGGCTTCCCGGGCATGAAGATCGATCCGGTGGGCCTTCCGCGGCAAATCTGTGACTTTTCCGAGAACATATCAGTAGAAGATCCGTTCTATCAGCCAAGTTTTTGTCCCTTTTCCCCAGGCCTCTCTGGATTAGTGGCGGTCAGCACTCGCCGTAGCTTGATGGCCCGAACGTGGAATGACAATATACGTGTATGTCCAGTTCTTTCGAGGTGCAGGGCCAATCAAGTCAGCAGATGATTGGTTTCTGATATACCTCCCTTCTTTAGTCGTGCATGACGTTTTCTCAGGTTCACCTCGCACAAATGGGCAGGCTTGGCTGGTTTCTTGGTCAACCTCGCCTGGTAATACCGTCCTCATGAAAAAGCTATCGGTGACACGGGCTGTACCTACCGTGTGAGGGAACGGTGAGAGCGTCCCATCGCTCGCCCTTTGGCAGGGTCAAAAACCTCTGTACTCTATAAGAATGGCGCGATGAACGGCTGAGGATCCTACAAGTGGTCCCATTTCTCTACACAAACTCTCGTCGAGAATGCGCTTCACACCTCTTTTCTCTCTTCTCAGTGCGACAGCTGTCCTGGCGGTTCGACAGTATAACATCGTCAACAACTGCCCGCTGGGTATCAACCTCTTCATCAATGGGGAATCGCAAGGATCGCTTGCATCCTACGGAGGCAGCACTAGCCGAACATTCCCCGATGGCTGGAGTGGATTCATCTACACCGATTTTAACCGTGGCAACCAAGATGGCGCTGGTACCGTCCGAGCAGGATTTTTTGGTACTGTTAGTATCAAACCCTAGACTCCTCTTTCTCAAAATTTAATCAGTACCACTAGAGCAACTACTACTATATCGTCAAGGACGTCAACTGGTTGAATGTTGGCGTGGGCATCACCCCGATCAACAGAGCCCCTGTGAGTCCCTGAACAAGCTTACTTCCAACTTCTGAGACCCTAGTCATCTTCTAGGCCGGAGGGTTCTGTCAACAAGCTGCCTGCGAAGTATTCAATTGTCCAAATGCCTTCTCCCAACCACCCACCGCATTCCCCCCACCACAAGGTGGCGTTCCACCCCAGACGCCGTTATATGAGTGCCCTCAAGCTGAAACAGGGTACACCGTCACGTAAGATTGTCTTATCATTTCCACACCCACATCACTGAAGTCTAAGATGGAATATTCAGGTTCTGTCCCGCCGGAGAGATCCCCAACTACCAAACCGGTCCTAATGCCATCAAGCCTTACGCACACAATAACAAATGTCTTGATGTTCGAGGAACATTGGGCAATGGATCACCAGTTCGAATGTACGTTATGCTGCATTCGATGGCTTCTTGATCAACGCTCATGTATCACCATCACAGCCAAGACTGTGACGGATCAAATCAAGGTGCTCAGCGATGGGTAATCAAACGGGGAGGCCAACAGATCAAACTATCTGGAACCAACTATTGTCTTGATGCTGGCTCAAGTGCGTCGCTCCCAATTCTCAATATAATTTCACTCACAATTTATAATTTATCCAGATCCTGCTAGCGGCGTGGGCATGAAAGTTTGGACTTGCTACGAGGGTCTGGCTGCTCAGCTATGGACCTACACTCCTGATGACTACATTAGACTCCAAGGAACAAGTAAGTGGTTAGCCTCATTCGCGGCGTTTGTGAGCTAAGCAACACTCCAACAGACCAATGTCTGGACTTGACGGATGGCGATTTGACCAACGGTCGTCAAGTTCAGACTTGGGAATGCGCGGGCGGTAATCAGAATCAATTGTGGAGGATCTAGCAGTACTCCTAGAAGCAGTTTCCATCATCAACGAACTTTGACATGGACACTTTACGTTGACTTTCTTACGGATTTTTTTTACGGACCACTAGTTTTATATTGACAAGGATATGTGCAATCAACAAGGTGGTGGATGATAAACGATTGTACACATGGAATGAGCAAGATGATGCCGTACCATAATACACTACGAAACCCAGAGGGGGAAAAGGAAATAATATCAATCTGATGATACACGAAAATGTCCACAAGCATGGATCTCATACAGTGATGCAACAAGGGATGATGCGAGAAGTAAATCAAGAAAGCGTGTGAACGAATGCTATAGTGAAGGAGGACAACAAGATGCAGCAGAATCGAATGCGATACAACAGATGAAAAGCTAATGTAAAGACAGTATGACAAAGAGAGACGGAGAAAGGAAAAGGTGACATGTATAGAATACAAACACAGATCAAAAGTCCTACTTTCCTTTGAGGTTTTGGAAGATTGACCTGAAACCAAATCGTTTGGGAGGTGTGGGTTGCTTGGATGCGGTCGCGTCAAAGCCCATCTTAGTTAATTTAGTGGCTCGCGCAACCTCTCTAGGTGGTGCACGAGAGGATAGGGATGCGTAAGAACTGTGGCCAGAGATACCGTCGCAATCGGTGTCATTGGCTTCCAACGAGCTGGTACGACTCAAATCTTCGTCGGGGAAAACAGCAGGGGATGTGAATGGTGGGGAGTTAACTTTAATAACTTCAGGTAGGAAGGAAGTATTCGAAGTTGAGGGATATCCTAAAGAGTGCGAGCGAGTTGTTTCAATGAGAGGGGTGGTTGGCGATTCAAGTTCAGCATCTATCGAGAGAGCTCTTGCCCTGACATCAGCAACCAACGACGGCTTAACATCAATGACAGATGCAGATTGAGAAGATTGGTGAGTCTTTCCGCGTTCAGTGGTGAATGAGCGGCGACCTTCCGGAGTACCGCTACTCGTGTGCGGCCGTCGGGGTTGCGGTTGGCGGGCACTGGGCCTTGACTCCCTGTGTCGATGCTCTAGGCTGTATTGGCGCTGGATGCCAAGGGAGACGGGGGTAGATTCAGGGAGAGTATGCGTCGCGGATAGAGGAGGCGAGGTCTGCGCCGCATCAGGAGAGGCTTCGCTGGAGACTGCGTCTTGTTCCCCCCTTTCCATTTGCTCGCGAAGCTTGCGTTCCAAGGCCAAACTTTCGCCGTATTTGGCAAGCTTCGCACTTAGAGGGGTCCGTCCAGTGCTACCCGTACTCAGTCCCTCCGAATCAACATCCTCATTCCCCATTTCTAAGATGTCTTGCTGCGCACGCTGTACGAGGGCTTCGGCTTGCGCATGAGTTGAGATAGACGTGATATTGATATCCATGGGAGTGCGTGTGCGTCGATGTCCAATCCCGTCGGGCTCTTTGAATGACGAAAGGTTTACGGGAATCTTAACAGTGGTCTCGAGGCTGTCAATATCGTCGACGTAGACGACGGGCTCGATAATGGGACGCAATCCGTCCGGAGTGGAAGTGGCCATAGCAGTCAGTGCGCCCTGAGAACTTGTGCCAGTACTAGCGCTGCTGACTGAGTCGCCACGAGAACGATTTCCTTCGTCATTGCCTGCAGAAGGAACGCGGAGGCGAGCTTCGGGTTCATGCTGAGTAACACTGATACCAACAGTCCCATCACTTGGTGGGGGTTGATTGAGGCTAAAAGGAAAATTGGAGGCGGTTGTAGAATCACCCTGGCGGATTTGCTCTTGGTCTCCAGAATCTCCGTCAATCGGAGAGAATGAACTTTCAGAGCTGTTGATAGAGAAACCTCGTAGTCGATTTGGGATGGCAGTCCGCTCAATTGCTTGCTCAATTGCTTGTATATCGAGAACCGGCTTCTGGGTGGATGGCTTATGAATGGGTTGACCATAGTCATCTTCAATATCATCATTATCGCCAGGGATGTCAGTGAAGTCCGTTGTACCGGCTGGAGCTGAATCAGGTTCCTTTGCTTCAGGCGTGGAGGGGTTGCGATTAAAGGAGCCAAGGCTAGCACTACCTCGAAGGTTCAGTCCAATTGGCGCAGGCAATTCGACCCCTTCTTCAGGGTGATGGCCAGCAAGAGCAGGATTGAACCTCAGAGCTCGAGCATTACCAGACGACCCATTACCACTCGATGTACGATGATGACTTCCTCTGAGGATGCTTGAGGGGCGAGACGGGGAGACGGGGGGCTGAGGATCGACGACGACGAGGTCATCATCGAACACCGTGCCTCCGCGATAGCGTGAACCAGCTCGGGAGCTACCACTACCAGAGCGATCTCTGGAAGCCATGATGCCGGGTCNGGATAGCCCCCGAATCTTGGGCTCGATCCACCTGTCGGCGAAGAGCTGAGTCTGCTGAGAGAGTTGTCCTCCATACGAAATTGGAGCAAGTCATCGAGGGGTAAGGGCGGCGGCGGAGATTCTCCAGTGGCAGCAGAAGTCCGGCCCTTCACATGGTCAAGTTGCGAATATTGACGCGGGGAAGCGGATAACGGTTGCTGACTAGCGTATTGTTGCTGAGCCATAGAATGATGCAACTCTACAGCCGATGGTGCCCCATATCGAACGGGTTGATCAAGGGGAGGGGATTGGGACTTAGAGGTAGAGATGGTGCGCTTTCGTGCAGAGAGGGAAAGCGAGTTGGATGGCGGTGTCCCGTGGCGAAAGCTGGAGGGAGTCCGGTTGGAATTCGAAGCAGAGTCGTTCGAAGCGATGGGAAGTAGTTGGAGGCGAGAAGAAGGTGAAGGTGAAAGATTTGAGGTCGAACTGTATGTAGAGCTCGAACTCACATGGTTGGTCGAGTTCAGACTGGGCCGGGAGGCTGTAGCTTGGTCGTCCGACTGGCATTGTCCTTTTTTGAAAATGTTGATCAAAGAATATTTCGATCCTAGTCTACGSAGGGACGGGCGCAGAGCCGGGATTCTCAGATCGGTCAGCGTCACTACCAGCAGAGCCAGGGCGCCGAGGACTTGGGGACGCTGTCGGTTGGCGGTGTTGCTGTGACCTGAATGAGGCTACAAGGGGCGGTATCTGAGATCCTGAGGTGGTTTGACTGGATACCGATAGTTTACGATGTGCGGGTGTAGGCGGACCAAAGATATGGGGCAACGAAGGTCGACGTTTTGAAGGATCGGCTGGATCAATGCCATCTTCTGTAGGAGAAACAGGGTAAAATGTGTAGTCTCCAAAAGAGCGGGTAGGCGACGCTGGAGGGGTATGAAAGGAGGCTGCATTTGCAATGTTCGTCCGCGATGATGACGAGCGAAGAGAATGGAGACGGAGATGCGCGTCGGAGGCCGACCCCTTCAACATATGAAAGGCTGTGTCGATGGATTTCTTGACATGCAAGCGTTTCCTGCCAGAGCTTGGACCCTCTTGCACATCAGCGCGAGAGGCAGCACTGTCATCGAGGCTTGGTCGGTATGTTGGTATACGCCCCTCTCTTTCTATCAAATCCTTATCTTTGTTGCGAGCCCAGTCCCTTAGAAAGTCGGCACATTCAACCCAGCCCTCCCTACGCGCCAGGATCTCTGGCGTCACACCATGCTTATCGGCACGATCAGGGTGTGCCCCACGCTGAAGAAGGATCCGGACGACTTCGGTATTTCCATTAGCCGCGGCAAAGTGCAACGGTGTTGCACCAGAGTCACCCACGATGGGACCATCACGACCTTTGTCATTGGAGTAGCGTCTTGGAAGTCTGAAAGATGTCCATAACAGGAAGGAAATAGCAGACCGTGGCGTTAGTATGGGGTCTGAGGCATGGATGGGTAAAGAGCGTTTATCCTCACCTTGGCGCATTGACGTCTGCACCACGCTCAATCAGACGGAGCACCACTTGCTCACTCCCACCAGCGGCCGCCGCATGAAGAGGCAGAACGCCATCAAGAACCGAGTTGACCGGCTGGCCCTGCGCCAGTGCATAGTCTACAAGACCAATGTCTCCGTTCGCTGCCCCAGCATGGAGATTATAGTTCGTAACTGGCGTTTATGAGTCAGACTCTGTCTCATCAACGAGCATTCAGATCATTAGAAACATACACTCGGTGGTTACATTGTACTTTGCCTCTGCCTTTTGAATCGTTGTCCGCAGGGGGACAGGCATCTTGTGGTTGTGGCTCGATGAACAGGGTATTCTTGAGTGAATCAACCGTACGGTTGCTGTCGAGAGTCACTTCTGTAGTAGAGAGCCAACCAGTTTGGGTTAGGTGGGTCCAGCTCATAGCCAATGCTCGATGATTACTTGGTCACTTACAGACTTAATCTAGCGACCTCGACGATAGCAAGACTGACAGAAAATCCAATTCCAGTTGCCTTCGACCGTAAGCAACGGGGGGCTCGCTATGAGCTTGTGGGGGGATGGAGGGAACTGGAGAAGATGGGGGGACGAGGTTAAGAGGCGATTCGTCCAATTTGCGATACAATAGAGTATTACATAATTTCGGTTGGCTAGGTACTTATCACTGGCGTTGCCTCATCCCCGTCTATCTCGGTTCAAGTTGGGAATTCCTCCTCGACGAATTCTAATTTTAATATGCCCTCACCCGGCTTCCACGCGCTCAACCCCCTTTGATACGTCTCAGCCTCGGTAACACTTTTGTTCCTTTGATAGCTTTCCTAGATCCCAAGTCAAGCCTAACTGGTTTCACCTATTCTTGAGTTTCTTCCCCCTATGATTGGCGCTGCAGCAACGGCTACGACATGCCTGCGAGACCATGCTACTTATATTGTCCCCTGGTGCCACTGACTGAACAGTACGACAACATCAGGATCCTCAAAATAAATCATTAGCGAACAACGGTTAATGTTGTGAGAACGGCTGAACCGCGGCTGAAATTTTGAAATAGCGCTCCACATCTTTAGAGATAAAAGACACATATTGTGGAATTAGTGTTCAACAGAAACTGTTGTCAACCCCCCGTATTGTACGACGGCCACGCCATCACTATTGCGCATCGTGGATTACCGCAATGGGTTGAACCCGGCGGAATAAATCCCGAGCCCAAGTACCTCCGCCCATCATATGATGGCATGTACACAGCGGATGGGAAACCCTGCAATTAGCCGAGAATAACTAACATATCGAATCCCCTGAGAAAAGAGGGGGAATCTCTGTATGAATAAACATCGTGGCAGCTCCAACGGACGCAGCCTGGAAAAAGTCACAATGACACGGGAATGACAACATATATAGGCCAAAGACGATAAATAAAGTGTGCAATCGGGTAAATTATATATCATTACATCTCCAATTTTCTTCCCTTCCAAGGGCAAGCAACGACTGCAACGCGAGGTTGAGAGCTTCAGACCTTCGGCCCACCATGTCCGATTCAGCCGCCTTCAGCTGAGCAACGGCGCTCTCAAAAGCCGCTTCTGCATCTTTGCGTCTTGATTGAGGTTCGTGTAGCATCATCGCAACGATGATCGTCACCGCAGCATCATAAAGGAAGAAAACTCCTTCGAAGCACCAGGTACCGCTGGCAGCAACGTCATCAGGTTTCTGCACCCTATTCAGCTTCGACTGTGTAAAAGCATGACATTGATGCGAAACCATCTCCAGCGCAATCTCCAGAGACAAGGCACGACTTCGGTGCAGCCACGTCGTCTTGGAAATTACATCCGGTTGGCGTGGATGGCCTTTCTGAGTTAGAAAAGAGCGGTGCAATTTCATACGGCAGGCGAGGTACCACGTTTGAAGTGAGAAACGTTGGCGTCGAATTGTGTATTGAATCGCTGTGGCGTTCTCACCGCCGTCAGCCAGGCGATAGGGTGCGCCATCGAGATAAGGGGGCCACTTGGATCTCCACTGTTGAAGTTCTTCCTCGACCATGAACACATCATCACTAGATGGGGTTCTTAAACCAAAACACTACCGGCAACGGTTAGATAAATCAACGGTTGCTTAATATGTTGTTGACAAACCTTGTGGATCGCCTTGTCCAATATGCGAGCCAGTTGAACGAATTGACTCTGCAGGTCAGAAAACAATTGTGCTTTCACAGGTGCTTGGGGATTCGCGCAGGGAAGAGGAACATCGAAGCAAGTGACTTGCAGCATGGATGGCCGCGAGAGTGTAAACGAATAAAGTCTGAGATCCATGAGTTAGTGAACTCGATACGATTTAAAGAAACCCATTGACATACAAGTCCCATTGATACAACGCCCACCACGCTCGCGACCTCAGCAATCGTTCATTCTCTGACATGGTGTGCCATTGTCCCCATCCGGGATCGCGATGTAGGCCAACCGACTGAGCACTCCGAATGCTGTTTCCTATGAGCTTCCAGGCCTCGCTCACTCTATTCCGCTCCGCTAAAAAGTAGGCCAGGATCGGAGCGGCAAAGCAGCTCAACACTGTGCCATCCGCAGCAGACTCCAAAGGCGCAAAAACGGGGGATGATAGATATGTATCCTCGGCTATCCGTCGTGCCACCATCGCAGAGGAAAAGAAAGCCTCGCCGCGGAGATTATTCTTGTCATCCAGATGGGACATTTCCTTCACACTTTTCGGAGTGATTGCACAGATGGCGAATAAAAGTGATAACCAATGGGGATTCACTTGGATGCCACAACCTTGCGGCAAGGAAAGCACCGTCCACATCTGGTCATATGCGGTGTAAAACCACTCCTCCGGAATGCCGTATCTCCTTGTATAGGTATGGACATTAGCATCGGGTCAGTGTATGATCAGTTGCTCTTACCAATTAGCTTTAGCGAAGAAAGTTTGGCAGAGCATATCAACGACAGGACGAGGTGGTATGTTGGGCACCAAGTACTCCAAAGTACTGGGTAAAGGGGGCGGCATCAACTCTCCTGTCGGATGTTTGTAGAGACTGATAGCATCCGTGGATTTGGTGTAGTGGAAGGGGATTTCTTGAGGTGAACTGAGCTGCAGGTGGCCATGTTGAATAATTACGAAACGAATCATACAGCAAACGAACTGACCATGTGCAAGGAGCGGATCGCACTATCTCGACCAATATATTCACCGTGATGGCCCAAAAGAGAATCTTGAGCCAGAACAGCAGAAACCAGGAAAGATTCCGATTCCGAAGACCCCCAAAAGCCCAAAGGGTTGAGAGAATTGCTAGATTCAGCTGGCATTGGAACGTCAGACAAGTCAGACACAGAAAGGGCGTTGGTGGATTCAGGAGTCGAGCGAGCTGAAGAGGTTGCCCGTTGCGTACCCTCCTCTTCCGTGCCTTCTGATGAGGATTTCGGTGCAGGTTGCATGTTCGCTAGCTTCTCCTCTAAGACAGCAATCCTTGCCAACAGTTGGTCCGTGGAGGGCGAAGCAGATGGAGGCGGCCTCTTCGGTGCTGGCCTCGCGAATGGGACAGCCTCCCATCTGCAGAGGTGAGATACCCCTCTCGAAACACATAACCCACAGGGTTGGTTTCTGTCGCATTTCTACGATAGCTTCAGCAATGAAAAGCATGAATGCCGAGACGCGCTCACACACCTGTCTTCGACGCGTACACTCGACACAGCTGACCCTCAGGCGTTTTCTCGTGCGTTTTGGTTGACTTGTGGTAGCAATTCCCTCGACGTCTGAAGGGCTTGAACTCATGATGAATGAAGCAATCGACACTTGGCGATGCGATGCACCGTTATATGCAACAAGACCCGAGAGAGCCGGCCCAAGAGTTCTTGGTAAGCCGCCCACAAACCCTGTAGTCAGCACGAGCCATATTCATCAGCCATGCCAATCTTTTTGGAGATCTCAGACGCCTAATATTCGTTTTCCACCTTGCCATACACTGTAACTGACGGCGGTCATAGGCACTATCTTTAGGTATCCTACGCTCAAGCCAACAAAGAACCCACGCCAACCTTGCGAAACCCAGATAGATTGCACGGTCTCTCCTAGACGAAGCCATCTATCAGGGCTCGTCAACCCACCCACTTGCATCCTGCGACGGACGACTTCAAATGGATATGATGCCGTTTGCCCAACCGCACCAGATATCGCACCGATGACCAGGTCACCGATAGGGTTTGGTTTGATGTTTCCACTTTGATCGGTAGGCAGAAAACGCGCTCGAAGACCTCCCCAACACCAGAAAGACACTCCAGCGTACGGTATCATACCAGCTACAGTGACGATGAAGCCTCTGTAATACTTGAGAACGGGATATCGGTATAAGAGACTTTGTGTCGAAGGAACAGCAGCAGATTCCGAGTATATTTGACGCGCGGCGCGAAGGAACGAGGGTCGGATATTTTGCTTATCTGTCGATTTCGTATGGAACGCCATGCGAATGCGGATGATGTCCAGTGGGTAGACACAGAATACGGATGTGACACCTGTAAAGCAAATGGTCGACAATTTGATCATTGCTTATGCCGTTTAGACCTACCTGAAAGTGCGCCAGCAGTGAACCGTCTGAGACTGGTTTCTTGCTCTCTCGTTGGCATTAGTGCCTAGGATATGATCAGCCAGACAGAAACCCGTTCATTCGCGACAAGTGCCTACATAGTGGATTTGGTCATATGTCATGAATTTGATGGCTGCATACGGAAAAACTCGAAGGAGGGTTGCTGAATGTCCTTGAAGGAGGCCGCGGACTCCACCATCCTGGTAGATTTCATTCGCTGCTCGAAATATACCACTCCAGGAGCCTGTATCATAAAATGTTAGCGATCCCGAGAACGATATCGGCAGTGGTGGTGGTAGTCAAGAGTGAGGGATTCCGCAAGTATTCACAGAAACAATTCGAGGGGGTAATCAGTAGCCCGAATCGTCTGAGGTGCGTTGACTGGCACGATTCAACTTCGCCAAGATACGGGTGGTGAGGCATCCCTGGATTCAACGACTGGCTCTGAATGGAATCGTCAAGCGGCGATTCAGGTCGAATCATCCCGTCCCACCGAGTTGGACGCCGAGTCCTCTCGTGAATCCTCCCATAATCCCTCACTCAAACGCACCACTACTAAGTGGTCGCACGACTCACCAGTGTACTTCTGGAAGTCTGGATTGGAGGCTTGAAACAGTATTTTGACTCTATCGAGGGGTGCAACGACTGTCTTAGCCTTGAAACGGTATGTTAAGTTCGTCGAATGCGACAGCGAATGAGAAGCTTACCACGCATCCAGCGATCCCGCCTGCCAATCCAGAACGGACCGCGAAATGGAGGGTTTGGGTGTCCCGCTTTGAGACATTTGAAGTCATATATTGATTTTCAGCAAAATGAACATGCACCCTGCGCCGCAGCGAAAGCGGGTCGAGTCTGGGGTAATTCTGGGGTTATGCAGAGCCGCGAGAGTCGTAAAGAGCGTTTGCCTGTAAAGTGGCTGATATTTGAAGCATCTCAGAACTCTTCAGCCGATTGGTGACGGCAAAGACCCGGTAACCACGTGATGCGGAGATCCAAACATACCCAAATAGAAGGGCCCGCAACTTACGTCTTGGATCCTCGTCACATTGTCCCCTACACGCTCATGGCCAGTAAACCGAAATCCGACGTCAAAGCCCTCAAGGGACAGGATGGTAAGCGAACCCGAATCTCATCTGGGGAAATTCTCTCAGAATTCGCACACTCTAGCCGAAGACAAGATCCTGGAGTATATGCAGAGGGTGAGTTCGCTCTGTTAGCACGCATATAGGAACCCAATCGACCTTCTAATATAGATGAATCGCCCGTATGGCGCAGTCGACGTCGCTGCAAATCTGAAGGGGGCCGTGACGAAGGTGATTCGTTATTATCTATGCATTGGCAACGGTTCCTTCTTAAACTATCTGCAGACGAATACTCAGAAGATATTAGTGGCTTTGGCCGAGAAGGGAGATTTAGTTCAGAAAGTATACGGTAGGCTGGCGCATATATATAAGGCCGGCTCGACGAATGCTAACTCAGATCCCGACTCCCAGGGAAAACGACCTTCTTTGTGGCTAACCAGGCGAATATCAAATCCGTAGCGAATGAAGAGATCACGGCACTGGAAGAGGAGCGGAAAAGAATTGAAACCGAAAATACTATGAAAGGTGGCGAGGTTAAGGGATTAAATAACGGTAAGCCTACTTCTGACTGGCCGCTTTATCTCCTGTCCCCGCGTGCTTGTCCTGGGCGCTGAGCGACTTGTCATAGAGCTGACGCAACTGAGGAGTACGCCAACAAATGAACAACTCGACAGCCAGATCGAGGAAACGAAAGCCGCGGTTAGTCTCGTGCATCGCGCCATTCCCGTGCCTCACATCGCATCTCTAGATCGCGAAAGCCCTGAACCGCCTGGCGCCACTTCGCGCTGGCACGACCATGGTATCTGCGGAGGACATTGCACAAATCGAGAACGAATGGACAAAGTGGCGGACGGAATGGATACGCCGGAGGAAAATATTCATGTCGTACGTTCCCCACAAAGCAGAACCGCGATGGATATCCCTATAGCATTTAATTGACCCACGTCCTCATAGTTTCTGGCAACTGGCGACAGATCCACTCCCACCACAAGATGCGTCTGCTCTCGGTGAAGACCTCGGCGTCGAGTTCGATACCCCGGAACACGCAGCTCTGGAACGTTCTTACATCTGTGTGGTCCCTTCGAAAAGTTCTAACCCGCTTAAACGCAAACGTTGACGACTCGGCCAGATATCTTTCGCCTATCCTCACTTCCGTCCACTTCGTGTCCAAGCATAAACTGGTGTATCTCCTCACGATTAGAATTACTTTACTGACCAATGATTTGAAGCCACCTGTGCTGAAACGCTTCTAATTGACCTCGGGCTGCGGGCGAGAACAGCAAAGTGTGATCAACAGAAGAAGGTAGCATTAAGGTAGGGTTTGGGGTGACAGGCCTCTAAGATTATTAGGGTTTCTTCGACCGAATCGGACCAAAACGAAGCTTGGTAACATCTCCTCGCATTATTTCTTCGTCGCTTATAGCCTCCAAGCGCTTCAGCTCTCTTCTAGCGTACCCAACGAGGTCCAGCATGAGCTCGGGGTATTTGACGTATTTGTCGGATTCGTGGGGAGCGAAGTCATGTACCCCAGAGCCGTCATCCTGAGATTCCTCCTTGTCCAAGTCAAGCTTCTTGACGTTGACGACGTCACCCCCGACGAGATTGACCGACCGTCTGAACTGGGCTTTCGACGAAGGCAAAGTGATTCCCCTCGCTCCTCTGGCGCCTAGACAGTTTCTCCACATAGCTGCTGCCATTTCTTCGTCCCCTCTAACCAAGCCCAAATCCAGCGCAAATCCCATTCCAGCCCACTGCTCCTTGAATATTTTCATCTGACGCGTCACAATGCGATCGGGGGCCCTCGGTGGGGCTTTCTGCTTTTTAGCGTTGGGTCCGGGAGCGGGAGGGGCATTGGGGTTGGTATAGAAGTCGGTTTTCGGTGTGTAAGGAGGAGGAGGATTGAGACGAGGCTGGAGAACAGACCGTATTCGGTCTTCCGTGTCGATGAAGAAGTGGTCGATGAGACCTTGGACATAGGGTTTGCCGTGGGGAGCAGGCAGCGCCCGGAAGCGGACAGTCAGAAGCCAGACGTGTAGGTTCGTCACAGTGAACCATGACTGGAAGGTAGGAGGAAGATTACATTCTATCCTGTGTGTAAGAAACATACGTGAGGCGACGTCAATCCAATAGCAACACACCATTTTGCCAGAAGGCCCTGTCCTCGTCCGGTTTCCCAGCACAGACTTTTTCATATATCCCGAAGGTGCGTCGGCCTGCCACTTGCTGAGGACTCGAGTATCCGAGAAGGGCAGCGACACGTTTCAAAGCAGCCAACGCGGCCGGAGAGGCCTCGACTTTACGAGCGAGCCATGTCTTTTTTTGACTTGGTGCAGACGCGGGTGGGGTCGAGGTAGAGCTGGGTGTTTTCGAGGCGTCGTTCGGCGAAGCAGATAATCTTGGCGGCTGCGTAGAGATATATCTAGTTAGGTGGTTCCTGCATGCTGGGGTTCGCAGGCAGCGAATTGCGGATCGGGGTATCATGGAGGGTTTTCAGTCTTGGGCGCCTACGCGTTCGGAATTGACGCGCCAGATACCACGTGGAGATCCAAGCTTTCTTGACCCGTTTCGCGAAGTTTCGATACACCAGCCTTCAGGATAGGCGTAAGGCCTGAAAACGCTCATGGACTGGCCTCGATCTGCTTGGTCGACATACGTGGTCCTCTAATTTTGTGCACCTTTGGATATGACCGATACACTTGATCTCTCGGTGCACTGATCGATGCTTCTACCAACTTACTTTCGTGTTCTTCAGCCACCACACTATCCATTTGGCTGGGCCCACTGCTTAACGCCGCATCCTTCTGAAGCCATCGAACATCGTGTCTATGAAGGGATGCGTCGACGCGAACCGTGACCGGGATCTCCTCCGCCAAAATTCGGTTGTCTGGGCAATTGCATCGTGTCTCTGTGACAACATTCTGACCGCGGTCGGTCTTCTTCTCCTCTTCGATAGTGGAGCGACATAGGTACATTACCCACTTGTCTGGATGCTTCTTCTAATACGTATCAAGCCGATTAACCTCGCCATCCCAGTTTACTCACTGCATGCCATCAGGATGCATCCAATATGATCTCCTCGTGGCTATACAGGATACCAGTCGCGGCTGACATGCAAATGGCATGACAGGACCTCAGGGCTCTGATCGCCTACTGTCCATAGTTGGGCAAAACTAGAACCATCCTTCTCACCATCACCGGTCCTGTAAACCTTTCGTGCGACAAATGGGTACACAATGTTGCATGGTAGGAACCTGGCTGAGGCCATTCCACCCTCATCCATCGGATCGATTGGAGTGTGGGTACCACAAGACGATCCCCTCCTTGCTTTTCCGATACGGCTGCTAGCCTTTACTACATTATTACCCAGAGCTCGCCAAGAACCAACCGGAAGCCGACATTCCCCGTCAAAAGTCACACCAGAACCTAAAATATGTATGCTCAGTAGCTTCCTGACCGGAAACCTCGCTGAAACCTTGTGCTGGATACGCCTGGCTAGCGTCGTGGAATGTAACTACCTTGAGGGGGAATTAATCAAGACGGTGAATCACGCCGGTGGAACCTCCGCATTGTCCTCTCAGACTCCGTTAACTCTGCGACCGCCTCCCCCACAGAATGCAGGTGGTGGTTTCGGTGATACGCAGGACTTGGCTCATGGCTCCACTCGTTATGTACTTTACACGCGGTTGCCCTGTGCCATATCGTCTCGCGTAATTGGGGCTTAGAGTAGACGACCAACGTCCCTACCTACATATGATGCCACGTCCTGCTCTCGAAGGTTCTGTTAAATCCTTGTCAGCTAGCACTATTCGCATATTTGAACGAACAAACCTAGTTTGACTGCAACATCAATTTCGACGGCTTCCTCTCTCGCGGTACCAAGATGAGTTATATTTCACCGTAGTACATGAGAGACGTGTGTCTTTGTCGAGTACGGTGTCCCGGCCGCAGCGCTTCTAGTACATACCATATCACATTTGTCAGTTGGCGGCGACAAAAGCCCGACCGGATGTAAGTCTCGTCCGAGTTTCAGATGAGCCTATATATTCAACATAGCCAGTCGTCTCCAACGACGAGAAACCACCCTCCCGAGGCACCTGTCTGAGCTTGCCCTCATTGCCTCGAGCATCGCATCCACACAACAGTTTCTTTGTGCCTTGAAGGTATGTCGTCATCGAAGGCGTTTGCCATTGTCGTCTGCATTCAACAGAAGCAAATAATATGTAGTAATATTCAAGTGGCTGTGGGTGTCCACCAACTCTTTCACCCTTCGCCTGGTTCCTCTCCAGCTCAATACTGTATCTTTTACCCACAGGCCACTCCCTTCTCGCTCCTACCGTCGGGCCTCTCCACCATATCTCCCGTATTTCAAGGTTCCGAATACCTACGCCCACCAACACTTTCTCAGTCGTACTGAGACCGGAGGAAATAAAAGTTACAGACTTCCAATAATGACTTCACAGAACGCTGTACGTGACCCGTGTTCTCGACGCTCTCCAGCTAACTGTGTCGGCCTTTTGCCTTCCAGATTCGCAGGAAACTCGTTATCGTTGGAGATGGCGCGTCTTCGTCCAAATTTGCCAGTTGTCATTGCTGAAGGCGCTCTCCCAATATAGGTGCTTGCGGGAAGACATCGCTGCTGTGCTCGTTTGCTCTAGGTGAATTTCCAAAAGAATATGTGAGTCGTCTCCAAAGCCTCTGCTGTTGTGCTATCCTGATGTCGGAATGCAGCAACCGAGTAAGACTTTACTTTAGGGCCCTTGGCAGGCTTAATTACTAACACGCCTCATAGCCGTGTTTGACAATTATGTTGCTGAGATCAGATTGGATGACAAGCCCGTACAGCTGGCATTATGGGATACAGCGTGAGTTTGTTTCCCTCGAATGCCTTCGAGTTCATGCTCACATCATCTGAAGTGGTCAGGAAGAATACGAAGTACGTCCTCGGGCTCATTTCATTATACTATCTACTGATACATCTTTCTCAAGCGATTACGACCCATGTCTTACTCGAAATCCCATGTCATTCTTATCGCATTCTCCCTTGACACACCCGACTCATTAGAGAACGTTACCACGAAGGTAAGAAACTACCTCTTCTATCTCCTCATCATTTCCGACAAGCCTTACTTCGTGCTGAATCCTACTGTTTCCCCTAGTGGATTGAAGAAGTACGGTCCATCTGTGGACCTACCATCCCTGTCATCCTCGTTGGCTGCAAGGCCGACCTCCGACCTTCTGCTTCCCATCCAAATACGTCCGATAATCCCTGTCCTTGGGTCACACGGGATCAAGGTGAACGTGTCGCCCAAATTATCGGCGCACGTGCGTACAAGGAGTGTTCTGCTCTCAAAATTGAAGGTGTCGACGAGGTCTTCGAAGCTGCGACGAGGGCAAGCATGCTGATGCGCGACGGAGTACCCGCCAACGGCCACGTTCCCACTCCCGAAGCAAGACATCATCGCAGACGGAGCAGT
This sequence comes from Pleurotus djamor, assembly GCA_029747585.1. Lineage (NCBI taxonomy): Eukaryota > Fungi > Basidiomycota > Agaricomycetes > Agaricales > Pleurotaceae > Pleurotus > Pleurotus djamor. Next base: position 117,158 of record JAPEVF010000029.1, on the reverse strand, counting down.
GGGAGAAGCGGTGTTCAGGAAGAAGTGAATCAAGGATGGAAGTGCTGTGTGATCTCATGAGAACTCTCGTTATCGAAGCTCACCCACTGAACACTATCAGGTAGTTATTCACCTGTTTGTCTTTCGACTACACCGTATCGCTACTTCTCTTGTTTTGTCGTCCAGCGCTCAGCTCTCCTGCCCTTACCTACCATCCCATCCCATTATTCGGCCTCGGTCGAGCTCATAGCTTCTCTTCGCTGTTTTTGACTTATTTCCCCGATGCGTACACTTATTTACACATATCCACGTTATTCGATAGCACAATGATAGGCTCATCACTCCGTATGTTCTGGTCCCCATGGATTGAAATTCGGACACTAGTCAGCAAGCATCATAAATACTTTTCAGCCCTGGTATTCTATTTATAGAATGTCCGGCCCGTGCAAGCCGTTCCGTTGATCGATACGGGGTATTAACGTTGCTGCCATGAGATGAAGTGTCAGATCCTCCAATCACACAATTTGGACAAGCCCCAGAGTGCCTTGCATCCGTCTATATCGCTACGAGCGCACATAGTCAGCTGGCCGACCCCTGGCCACGGTGAAACTATCATCTTACGAAGTGTACATATTTTGGTACACGCTGATGCGACACTGACGGCCACTGAAGAATCCAGATGGTGCTTTGACGGATATGAGGCATCTAGCCTTGGCGCCTCCATGTATGTTTTCCCACTCGACGTTCATCTTAGGCTTTAGCAGGAGAAGCAAATCAATCGGATGTAATACGGCGGTTGTATCATAATACGGGATAAGATAAAACAGAGTTCTGCATATATCAAGACCATCGCGAGACAGGGGTGGAGAAGTGAAAGCAGAAGTAAGTAAGACCTCGTATTTTTGCGTGAGTACATTAAGAGTCGTCGGGTTTTGGTACGGTTGGATTTTTTGCCCGAAGGCAGGGTATGGGGAATAAAGGGGTATATAGCGGACGAATGGGGAAATCCTTCATGAGACGTGCATGATCCAAACATTCGATCCAATGTGGGGAGCTGGAGAAAGCCCCATGAACCGATGATGTTCGCCAAAGAAGTCAATCCGCTTGAGCCCCTTCTGCTTCTCTAATTCGCGATCATGGACACTGAGAATGCGTGAATAGCGTAGGTTGTACGCGGTGCTGACGCGATTCTGGGACGTTGGCGGTAGTTGGTCAAACTCGGCTTTCGTCGCGCCCAGACGCAAAGCATGATATAGACCATTGAATACATCAGATACTGTGACGAAGGATCCATTTGAGGACCGGACATCGAGTCTCCATGGAATGTGTTTGCAGACGATGCTGATGAAGGGTAATGGTGGACGTGTTGCGGCTTCGTTAAGCACGGTGTTTGGTAGAGACGGGTGAGCTGGGGTAACAGTCGATGGGTGACATGAGATGTTGTAGTTGAGGGGTGGGGCGAGGGAGTAGCACAATGTTGGGTGCAGTTGTACGGGCATGTTTGGAAGCGGCTTGGTGTTGTATGGTGAGCCGAAATGCATGAGGGATGGTGGTGTTTGGAGACCACTCGAGGAAGGGAGCGATGTCCAAGAGTAGGTTGGAGAGGGGGTAGGGGGGATGTCGAAGTGGACGTGCTTTAATGGTCCCGGCATTGTTGCTATTGACGTGTTTCTTGGTGTTGCAGTGGATTGTAGATCACTGAGTGTAGTGTGGGGGTGATCGAGCTGTCGGTGACTGTTGGTCAGGATCAGCCATTTCCCAATGACATTATATACTGCGCTCCGATACTGCTAGCATTCGGTAGCGCACAGCTCGTGATGCCTGAGCGCTTGCGATTAGAGGAGCTGTGAGTCAATCTACGTTGATAGATACGTTGACACCAGGTGGGCAGTGCAAGTTGAGTCATCGCTTTGAGTTTCTGGAAAACCACAAGGGGGCTATGTTTGGCGACCAAAAGACGCTGAGAAAGGCCAGGGTCCTCGCTCGTCGGAGTCCTCGAATTCCCCTGAAATTGACAGGAGAAAATTCCCTGAAGCCCTGATCCCTTTCATCCATGCGACAAAGGCCTATGAAAGAACACGATGTGTGGCCTCTTTGTTCAGAGTACAAAGGATCCTGCGTCAGTATTTAGAGCCAGCTGTGGCTGCGAGAGACTCTTACCAGTACATCATCATTCCTGTTCCTAGTAGCCACCCACGACAACAGATTCCAAGTCTCTTCGAAATGTCGTATCCACTTCAAGCACTGCCGACGAAGCCAGAACAAATTGCTACAATGGAGTAGGTCGCATCTTCTTCATCATTTTCCTCTGAGCAGCCAAGTATTCATCTAGCCACTTTAGTAGCAGAGAGCGTCTCAAATTAGAGATGGCATTCATGAAGGTTGGTGTCGGTGCAAGGAAACTCCCGCAGTGGCCGACTGATAGGACTTTCGTAGAACGTCTTTGCACAGGCGCTGAACACTCTTCACAAGGTCGCTCCAGCGGTGGAAGCTTCTCGTTCAGCCTTCGTGCCATTTTTAGACTATGCCGGTTTGACCAGTGCTTTCTTGCTACTCCATATCGAAGGTGATGGCGCTTTTCATAGACACGAGCGTAAGCTTCGCTGACGGAGTCCCACCAAGGCGATATCCTGTTTTTCACGACAGCGAGCGAGAACGGGAAGACCATACAGAGTGTGCTTGGGAATGCTTGTAACCCGCCCACAGACGGGATCGTCGGCGAGGTGAAGAAGCTCCAAGCGATGATTGAGACGTTGAGGAAGGTGAGTAATACGCGCCATTTCTCTCGGAGGAGAGCTCTTGTTCACTGGCGCCAGTCTCCCGAAGGTTACTCAGCCTCGGCATTTCAAGCACAGTTAGCCTTCGGACCACGTATGATGGAGCAGATGCGAAAGCAGGCGAGTACCAAAGCAGATCCTGATCATGCTGTAGCTTCACGTAAATGATAGGTGGCTGCCATCGACAGTAAGAAGCTTGCTGAACAATTTTCTGAAGAGGCACTGAACAAAATGATGTTCGGTGAGTGTCGGCGACCATTCGCTCCGCGATAGCCACGCAACCAGGATCCTCTAAAAATATCCTTGGATAGATAACATGACCTGGTTTGGCCAACAAGCTGGTGTAGAAGCGCTTATTCCGTGAGACAGATCCATTCATTCAACGGACAAACTCACCGAGAGGTTAACGATAGGTACATCATTTCTCACCACGACACAGCCACGTCTAAGCACTGGCCTTGTATTCCACCCGAGGCTCTCGCCGCTTTACCAGAGCTTGTGAAGAAGAATTCCGCGTAAGTCTAGAGTGATGTTACTCAGAGACGCCGAGCTGAGGAAACCTGCTCCTTCTAGATGCTGGCAGTTCGCGCCTATGCACCCGACGACAAAGGCACCTAGTCCTTGGGGCTCACGCGTTGACTAAAGATCGGACAGGATGAGTGGTGGGAACCATTTGATGCTTATCATACCTATAATACAGCACATACGTTGATCGTTAATCTATCTGGCAATGGGATATGGAGACTGGAGTAGAGGCTGTTGACGGAGACCGATAAATGCCCTGGTATCATTCGAGGGCGATCATCTTCCAGGCTGAACGTCTTCCAAGTTTAACTCCCAACTAACCCCACAGCCGCAGCCGCTTCCTTTCGCATGTGGGTTGTCAAGTACTCTGAAACTACTCCCTATGAGTTCGGTAGCAAAGTCGATGGAAGACCCATTCAGAAGCGACAGTGACACAGCATCCACAAGAACATTGGAAGGTTTGATCGTTGGGTGCTCGAAATGGCTAAACGACGAAATTAGGAAAGCTGACCAAGAAGAATGACCACACGGTAGAACGCACTAGTCCTCTGGGGCTCGTGAAGTCGCAAGCTCAAGTTTGTATTGGTACCCATGGCATCCACCCGATTCAACAATGACACGCAATGCAGAATTGGGATCATGTTGCCGGGTAGCAATGGCACGCAATTGCTAGGTGTACAGTGCGTATTGAGATTAGGAAACTGACGGAAGACGCGGTGAAGTACGGTACCTCTGCAGCACGATCCGTGATGCTTATTCGGACATCTTTCGCAGGCATAAGTTCGACATCCAGTTCCTGCTCTTCAATGTCCTTCTGTGTCGGCGAAGAACGTAGAACTGTGGGATGTGCTGGTGGCTGCTCTGAGATTCCGGCCCTCCGCAACGTCGTCGGTCGAAAGCGGCGAATGTGTGAGGTAGATACGCAGCGCCGCGTCGTCCATGCCTGCAAAGTGGGAGTCCAGCGAGAGAGCGAACGAGTTGAAGAACGAAGTGCGGGCAACGACATTTGTGGTCGCGGACTGAATCACATCGCGCGAATTACTCTCGGATGTGCTGACGTAATGCCACCAGATTACACGGGCGCCTAATACTTGTCCAACAACGACCACGACAATGTCTGGTACACCGCAGAAAGTCTCCTTCACAGTCAGACGCCCGACGCCCGTCTCGAGGGCCCCTTCTTCTGGTCCAGAGTCTGATAGTGGATCTTCATTTAAAGTCCCTTCTCTCCCTCGCCATCTCACAAACCTCAATGACTCGAACCCTGGAAGTCCTTTGGCTCGCAGCACAACATCGTCACCCAAACCCAAAGACAAGGCGGTCGTATACTACAACGAGCAAGATTCTAGTGATGAAGAGGACGATAATATTCAAGACGAGCTAGTCTCTGGGTTTGACCAGTTTGGCGTGCAGCGGTGTGTATTTCGGCACTTATCTCCTACATACCCAATTCAACTCACAGAAGCCTTGGACCATGGCAATTCTACGTGTAGGGTAACACCAAAGAAGAAACCTGAAGGCCCACTCGTGATCCCCGCCTTGAAGAACCGCGACTGGAGAGATCTTGCTCGAAAACGTCGGACTACCAACCAGTTTGTGCCTACGGCCGGTGCTGCCCAAACGGGGGCTGACGGTAGTGTCGGAGGCCTGGGTACACGAGATACGATCAATTCTGGTCCTGTTCTCGTGGGGCTTCAGACGAAGAAGAGGAAGACTGATGTTGAGGCCAGAGTGGAGGTCAAAGAGGAGGAGCGAGACACCGATGTAAAAATGGAGGTTGAAGAGGAAACGGAGGACCAAAAGGCTCTGCGAGCAATACTTGCTGGCGTTAACGGCTCTGAAGATAATCAACGCAAAAATGATGTCATTCCTGTTTCCGAAGACGATGCGTACAAGCAAGACGTCGTCGAGCTCCCCGAGTCAGCCACTCTGAACGACTACGAGCGAGTTCCCGTGGCCCAGTTCGGAGCTGCACTTCTACGTGGGATGGGATGGAAAGAAGGAACGGCGGCTTCGAAGAAGGGGAAAGGCCCTGTGGAACCTTACCTTCCTCAGGCCCGGCCAGCATTGCTGGGCATTGGTGCTAAGGAGAAAGAAGTCTTCGACGACGGCTCTCGCAAGAAAGGGGGGAGCAAACGACCTGAGAAGAGGTACGTTCCCATCGTCAAGAAAGAAAAGGAGGGTACCTCGGAATCCAGAGAAGCCAGGCGGGATAGGGATAGAGATGAGTCCTCAAGACGTGGCGATAGTTCCAGGAGAAACTCTAGATCTCCTAGCAGGCGGTCTGACCGCCATGACTATGATAGACGATCTAGTCATCGAGATCGAGATTACGACCGAGACGATTACAGGCGGTCAGACCGACGCGAATCGCGTCGCGACCGCTCGGCTGATTCAAGTCGGAGGCGCAGAGATTAGAGCCGTTGCATTACATTACAAGTCATCTACACGGTTCGTACAAGTGTCCTCGCCTTGGCATCGTCTGCTGACAGAGTATATAGTCCATATATGTAGTCCTGCGTCGAAAACTAGTGTTCAATAGAGTTCATGGAGTCTGTTCMCGAGTTACGTCCCACTCTCAGAGCCCAACGCCTGCAACAAGTGCGCCTCCCATCAGCGCAGCGAACGCGCCCACAGCGTTGAACAGAGGCTTCTGGGACGCGCCATTCGTGTTGATCTGCCCGACTGGAGCCGTGTTCTGAGCTACAGCAGGAGCGGAGGCTCCACTGATGGCCGAAGAGCTTGTAGGGACCGACGCAGTGGACGTAGCCAGGATAGCTTCAATAAAAGCATGAGCAACATTCGTCTCCTCATATCATTCCACTCACTGCTACTGTCATCTTGACCATGGTGACTCTCAGTATGAGGGTGGTCATCTGAGGAAGACCCATCGCGGCTACGTCCCTCATGTCGGTGAACCGACTCCGTTGAATGAGCTGACTCCGAGCTGAAGTCATCGACACCTGGTAAGGACAAATTCATTAGTATCCAGTGATTTGGGAACCAAACTCTTGGTGTTGCCCAAGGACATGGTACTGACCTTGTCGTCTTGCTACGCCAGCGCCGACAGCGCCGACCGCACAGAGCATGGCGATGGCTTGAACGAAGCGCATTTCGGGGTTGAGGTATATGTACAAGGGTAAAGGTGCGAGTGGGTAGGAGCTTCTGGCTACCGTTCGTCTGCCATCCTGACGGCATTTATACCTTCATGTCACTTATTTTTGGTTTTCCAGGTTGGTCCTCCTTGACTAGAGGAGTTAATGGCTACTCGCATCCATGAGAAGCATCAACCAAGTCCAGCAAAAATAAGCTGTGTTCATCGAGGCTACTGAGAAACACATCTCTTCGTCATGACGTGAAATGCTTATCCGCAGTTGAAAGCAAGTTCATGAGAGACCTGGGGGAGCCAGGTATGCATCGGCATATCCAGTTCCATGGTTTCGTTAGAGCAAATCAAGTCCCACTCTCCCACTCGGGTCTCGTCCCCCGTCGTTCATACTGTCTTTTCGAATCTATCAGCGCTGGCGGTACATTGGTGCTGCGCTCTATTCGATCCAACAACATGGAACGTCTTCCCGTGGCACCCACACCCACGGGTTGGGATACAATCAATCAAATCCATTGAAAGTGTGTGAACCAACCCCCGGTATGTGGTTTTATCTGTCATACCCGACCGGTAAAGTCAAATGCCTGACCTCTATTTGCTGTAGAGACACCCAAGCCTGACGGTGGCTCCAGTGACTATCGCTAATGGAGTACCAGTAAGTGGGAATGAGTTGAGCATCGTAGATTCATTGCGCAGCCAGAATATGATTGAGTCTAAATACCGCAAATGTTCGACATAAGTGATATGTATGATACATTGGTCAAGATGAAGGGAGTCCTATGAAAGTTGAAATGTGAGAAATTTGGCGTGTTAAATGATCAAAAGAGTGGATGTAGTTTCGTGAGTTATTTGCGGCTGCGACCTGACCGAGCGGATGATGCCTTGGAAGACGCTTTCCTAACGGCTTGGATCGGGGCTGGGGGTCCCGCTGGGTCAGGCGTTGCATAGAGATATGTTGCTGCTGATCTTGGTGTCCCACTGACGGTGGAAGGGGGCAAAGGCACTCCGGCAGCGGTCCGTGATACACCAGTGTAGCTAGTCAATGGAGAATGGGGTGCTTGAGAGGGTGTTCCAACAATGGTTGAGGGAGGCAACGGTACCCCGGCAGCACCTCGAGATACACCGGTATAGCTGGTTAACGGAGAATGGGGTGCCTGCGAGGGCGTTCCAGCGATGGTTGAAGCAGGCAATGGGACACCTGCGCCAGTGAATCGAGAAGTTCCAGTGTAACTAGTCAAAGGGCTTCGCGAACGTTGCGGCGGAGTCGTCAGGGAGTTATCATCGCTGCCCAAACCAGAAGATTGATCAGATGAGGACATTGAGTCGTCAGCATCACCACCGAAGAGTGAACGATCGGGGATTACAGCATCGCCCATTCCACCGGGCATTGTTTCGAACGATGGTGGTAGATGCTGTCCCTGGGACGGAGCAGGAGTAAATGAAGAGGGAACGAATCCTACGGGCAAACGACCGTCGGGGAGGATGATTGGAGTTGTGGAAGGTTCAGGTACGCTCGGAGGAGCTGGCGGAGGAGCTGGTTCTTGTGACGAGTCTGGGGGAAGAGCGCGTATTCGATGAGCATCTTCAGGACTGAGGAAATCGCCCATGCGACGAGGTGGGGGAGCATCAGAGCTAGAGCGAGTGTTCAGAGATGGAGGCCGAGACTAACACACAGAGTTAAGCGTATTCATAGTACTTTCGAAGGGAAAAAACGCACTGGCGGTTCAATGTTGATGTCCGGGATGGTGTTCATTGAGCCCTGGCTCTGACGTCTTGCTGAAGGGGGCTTCGAGTGTCTGGAAGAATCAGAAGAACTTGAAGATGATCGTGTTCTAGTGTAGACACCTTTCGTAGCGAGGGCTTCCAACGCCTCTAAATTTGCCATGGCTGTTCGAGGGGATGGACCCGCTTGAGTAATAGCGATGGTGGGTGGACTCTGCAAACGGAATATTCAGTCATGAAAGAATGATGAACATGGAACTTATACTCACTATAGAGGCGTCTGGATGAGGATTGGGACTCGCGTTGGCACTGAGGACTTCAGGGATGATGCTCATCGGGCTGTGACCCGTTGGGGCATTGACCATTTCGAATTGGGAGAACGATGTTGAGTTCGACTCTGGTGATGAACGGCGAATGTGATCTAGAGAGCGCATAGAGCGCATAGAGCGCCGAGAACGAGCACTACTAGGAGCAGGAACATGAAGAGGGGGGTCATCCCGCGGGGTTCCGTGCATTGTAGGAGGTCGACTGAGTTCATGCGGAGGAGGTAGATGGATGTATGAATTTCGATCGCTCAGAGGGATCCCGTCAGGTGGCACTTCAGTGCGGCGGCGTCCACCGCTCGTTGAAGGGGGAGGGGGAGGAATTGGTGTTGGAGGCTCGGAGGGGGCACGACGGGGAGGTTCTCGAGGAGGGGGTRGCGGGGGAGTCGGCACATCATCTGAATCAGATAAAGGTGAAATCGTGCCAGTGTCCCCCGAATCATCATAGTATGATTCGTCCTCTTCGTCTTCATATCTCCTGGTCGATTGTCCTCGAGTATACCCTTCATGGAATCCCATGTCTCGACCTCGACTRAATCCTTCTTTRAGACCAATCTTCCTGCCCTCCTCTCTGGCTAGAAACACAAGRTTYTGCTCRCGTARCTTATGAGCRGTRCTTCTGTCTTTCGCAGCCATCTTCTCTGCTTCATGCCTTTGCATGTCAACCACTTTGAGCACCTCTTGAGCCCTGTAGATCTCGTTTTGGGCCTGCTCGAGGCGACGCTTGTACAGCCTATACGTAGAGAGTGAGNTNNTCATCATTSGAGGATATAGGAAGAGTAGACTTACTCTAAAGATTCGTGAGCACTGGTAGCTTCACGTACAGCCGCATTCTTCGCATCATTGACAGTTCTGAGCTGTATCAAAACCTCYTGCACCTTTCTCTCYGCCTCATCCGCGCGATTACGTTCTATCTTTAGCTGCTCTGTRAGAGTGACGAGAACTCGTTGCAAATGCAAAGCTTCTCGGGCCTCTCGTTCAAACAAGTTAGCCAGCTCTTTCGTGGACTTCTTCCGCCGCTCCCGTAGCGAGGTAGGCTTCCGCTCCGACGAAGAAGTATTACGCGAAGTGTCAGTGTCGAATTGGGGATGTGGGAGCGTTTCCCCGGGGGGCGGAATAAGAAGGGGTATGGGTGATTGAAGAGGTGAGAGGGACATTATAGTTATTCTGAAGAACATCCACTAATGAGCTAAGTWGTCAGCCCCGGYATTCCATGTGGACATACCGTTAGTCGTGAGGTCAATTCGTGCTGCAAAATGATCGTATGGCCAACCAGTGGACCATGTACGCAGTGGGCTTGGACAGGAANNCNNCCGCCAGTGAGTATCTAGTAAGAAAAGCCAATAAGTCTAAGAATCAAGTTTCTCAGAANGAAAAAGCTAGAACTGACCAAAGAAACAGCTTTTAGAAGATGCCAAAAGCTGTTCGTTTGKTTGTCGAGAAYGAGAAGTGGCACCGCGAACGGCTAATTGTAGTCACGTGCAGTCCTCYCTGCAGGGGTACTCAGGGARAGATRGRAGCCCCTGAGCCTYRTGAATGCCTGCTCGACWGCGTAGACGCAAGCCATTYTGTGYGAAGACGAGTYCATGGCTCATATSMATKTCATTARRAGTARATCATAGCTTTGAGTCTCCCCGCCTTGSTAGACACTACCRGAAAACGCCCAACAACTNNGCCARGTTCTGTGCCAACATCGCCAAACAGGGGCAGGCTATAAAGCCACATCCAACCTTCACAAGTTGCATATACGTTCTCTTCCCGCAACCACATCCTCAARCTCTGYTCATGATGGCTTTCGTTGACAATATCTCCATCACCGAACATACRACCTCGTCAAACCCTCATCCACACGTCTTGTATTGCGTCAAAGTACAGGCCAAGGGCGGGAAGCAGTATCAAGTCTTCAAACGCTTCTCAGAGGTATTCCAAYTKMCATGAGWATYTYKTAYCTGTRCTCACCACTCTGCATAAGTTCTACAAGCTYCACGAAGCTCTCGGCGATCCATACACGCTCCCACCAAAGGACGTGTTGACAACTACGCTACAACCAGGCGCGTGGCTCAGCGACGAAAGACTCTCCGAGCGCAARCTCGGCCTGGAAGCTTACTTGAATAACATCGTTGGCGATGAGAYTTTCTCAGGAAMCCCACTGCTCGTTGAATTTCTCCGTGACGTCAACGAAGATGTCGTTCAAGAGATGTGCTCTACCGGGCCGWCTCTAGYTCAAGCAWCCCAGGGAGCTACGGGAGGGAAGCAGGTGGCCGCGTCKTATTACGCTACTTGGTCGGCTGATAGCCACCCGCCTAACAAAATCGACTTTTCCAAGTTTGACATCTTGTTCTACGGTGAGCCWTTCGGAKTATGCGYCTTCTTRCACMTTCCTCACCGAGAAAAAGCGTTCGTCACTCCAAATTCATCCTCAACTATTAGCTGGGACTCTGGTAGTCAAGAAACCTTGAGGGCCCTAGTATCGAGTGCGCGTCAGAGTGGACAAGGGACAAAGATAGTTTTGTCGATTGGTAACTTMTTTTCTGTGGTCCATCTTCGTTTGAAAGCTAAATWGACTTTAGGCGGGTGGGGTGGAAGTTACTGGTTCTCCCAGTCGATGAGCAATGTCGACAATCGGAGGAGACTGTCCGGCTCACTGATCGACGCTGTGAACAAATTTGGTCTAGAYGGTACGTACCTAATTCTGTGGTGNTTTGGGCGTCCCACTGATTCGTCGTAGGTGTGGATATCGACTGGGTATGTCTAACRAYACCGATC